>JALIGW010000052.1:2327182-2474682 GCA_023053685.1 Diadophis punctatus similis | reverse complement strand
AGGATTCAGGAAATAGCACAAGGTTAAGGTTGGTGGGTGTTGTTTGAAAAGGGGAACCATGGGGCTCCTTTAAAGGGGAAATTGTGCCTTGATTTACATATCTGTTGGGATAAAAGAGCCATGAAGAAGCAAACTTCTGTGAACATCACTTACATGTGCATTTTGCAATTATCAGTGGAGTGAGTCCTAAGAAAAGGTTTGTGAAATTTACTGTGCACTAATTAAAGAAAGCCTGAAAAATACACTAAATGGACTAAATCTTATTTGTTTATTTTATTTGGGAAAATCCCAAATACGTTCAATGGCAATTGAACTGCAAGGAACACATTTTCACCTAGACTAGTTAGGTCCACTCAATTCACGAAGTCGAACTTAAGTCATCTTGTGATCAAATGCACTCTCTTATTCCAAAGAGCATGATCAATAATTCTCTTTGCATTATCCAAAATATTTAGTTTACTGTAGGTTATCTGTTGTAAAAGCCAGATAGGGATTCCCAGTAAGGATTTCGGTGTCTTGAGAAGTTAAATTCTTTTGAGATCCATTGAGAGAAACTCCAACATTTTCAGGATTGTGGTACATATTTGCATCCATAATGCTTTAATTGTAATAATGATAATAATGATAATAATGATAATGATAATAATGATAATGATAATAATGATAACAACAACAACAACAACAACAACAACAACAACAGCAACAGAGTTGGAAGGGACCTTGGAGGTCTTCTAGTCCAACCCCCTGCTTAGGCAGGAAACCCTACACCACTTCAGATAAATGGTTATCCAATATCTTCTTAAAAACTTCCAGTGTTGGAGCATTCACAGCTTCTGGGGGCAACTGATTTATTGTTCTAACTGTCAGGAAATTTCTCCTTTGTTCTAGATTTGCTTATCTCCTTGACCAATTTCCATCCATTGCTTCTTGTTCTGCCTTCAGGAGCTTTGTAGAATAAAGATTGAACCCCTGTTCTTTGTGACAACCCTTTAATAATTGTTAAGGAGTTCTTGTGCTCTTGAGCATGTAGAGAACAAAATGTGATGTTGCAGTTTGATATGAGTTGCTATGATTCAGTCTATAAACAGATACGTTTAAAGTATATACAAATAGTTTACTTAAAGAAGAAGCAAAGTTTAAATAGGAAGTCCAAGTCATACACAGTAAGTCAGTCAATGCGAAGAATCTTCTTCTTGCCTATCTTTGTTTTAACTAGCAAACAAAAATTACAGCTAACAATCAAATCTATACTATCACAGATAGTTACGCTTTACACAGCAGCTCTTCACAGTACTTTCACCCAGACACGAAGTCAGTTACTCAACAGTGAAGCAGCAAAGACAATCAGCAGAGAGAGTCAGAATCAGCAGGAAGAATGAGCCTGCTCTCTTGCTCCCTTTTATAGCAATAAGCCTACAATGCATTTAAAGCAATATTACCTATATTCGCATAAACATTGATTTGTGGCTTGTTCATATATTAGCAAACCCAATTGTTTGGACAGAGTCCTAACAATAATAATAATAAGTCCTGGACCAAACCTCATAAAAAATATCACTTGAAGCCAAGATCACCAAACAGAGGTCATACTTTGGTCATGTCATAATAGCTGAGTCACTCTAAAAATCAATCATGCTGGGAATGCTCAGCGGAAAAAGAAGAAGTGGCCACTCTGGTATGGCTGACATAAAGGACACACTGTGAGACAGAGGGGCAGGGAGAGTCATGATCCAAAGAGTGGCTGAGAGTCGGACAACAACAACAGGGGACAAATGCTTGATTGCTTTGAACGAAGATTTGAAAAATTCCACCACTCCTCAAAAACAACTCAATATCATGGGGATTAAATGTCCACAAAGGCATGGTTTAAAAGAAATAAGAAACAGGATACAAGAATAGTTTTACGGAGGAGGAGGAGGGGAAAAGAAAAAAATCCGGGAGATTTCACAGGTTTACTAAGTCATCCAAAACCCAACTTTTGTTTTGTGATACGAAATATGTTTAGAACTCTCTTATGGGTTCCATTGGATGTCAAGACAGACACGTTTAATTATTAGTACAGAGGTCAAGGGGAGTGATTATATTTGAATAAGTACTGTATTTTTCGGAGTATAAGACGCACCTTTTTACCCCCCAAAAGAGGGTGAAAACTTGGGTGCGTCTTATACACCGAATGTAGCCCCACCCACCCACCCACCCCCACCCTTTGGCCTCTGTCTTCCAGCAATTTACATGCTTGCAGGAAAGAGGGAAGAGCCTTTAAATCCAAGCAAGTCAGTAGCAGTTTCCCGATCTACAGCTGATTAGGTTTGCCACGTGGAAAAATGAAAGTGAAACTAACTACAAAGAGGCAAATAGCTGGCAGAGACACGCAGATTTTTATTTTTTGCTGAACTGGATGGAAGGTGGTAAGTGAATGACTATAAATGTCAGTACAATGTTCAAATTATTAGACTTACTTTTTAAAGACTGCTTTATTATTGTTCTAGAGCCAGGGATCTCCAACTTTGGCAACTTTAAGACTTGTGGACTTCAACTCCCAGAATTCCACAGCCAGCTTTGTTAGCTTTGCTGGCTGTGGAATTCTGGGAGTTGAAGTCCACAAGTCTTAAAGTTGCCAAGGTTGGAGATCTCTGTAAATCTAGACAATTTAACAAAATAAAGAAGCTTTTTAAAATAAATGCTTGTTCTGAAGAGGCCCAGTGCTATTGTATCTTCTTTTAAATAATAGAGAATAATGTATACTTCCAGAAATTTTAATTAATTTTAACAGCTCTATACAAGTATAGTATGAAATATAACAGTGTCCTGTTTAGTATTAGAGTTTAGTTACCTTGGAGTAGATCTATTTAAATAATTGGGAGGAGTTAGTGTGACTACATTTAAGAAAACTTTCTGGCATAATGTACATTTCTCCAATTCTTTCCTATTTCTATGGGTCAGGCACACATGCACAGAAATACACAGCAAACAGTGTATATCTGTTGAGCTCTACTGAGCTGAGATAGCGCAGTGGTTAAAAGCAGCATTGCGACCTTCAGCTGATTGCTAGTTCAGCAGTCCAGCTGTTCAAATCTCACTAGGCTCAAGGTTGACTCAGCCTTCCATCCTTCCGAGGTGGGTAAAATGAGGACCCAGATTGTTGGAGGCAATATGCTGAACTCTGTAAACCGCTTAGAGAGGGCTGTAAAGCACTATGAAGCGGTATATAAGTCTAAGTGCTATTGCTATTGCTATTGCTATCATCTGTGCTGTTTGCTGTTTGCTGTTTGGCAAATTGCTTGGAGGCAGAGGCCTTTTTCCCTTGTTTTCCTCCCCCAAAACTAAGGTGCGTCTTATACGTCGGTGCATCTTATACTCCGAAAAATATGGTATATAGTTCTGTGACGTGGACATTGTAGGATTAATTTTCCTCAGACACATGAAAAACTTACAGGTTTGCAGGATGAGGGTACCACATTATTTCTCACATTAATTTCCTTATTTAGCAAGGTAGATGAGGGATTCCAATTTTACTCACCCCAAGAAGTCAGAGGGGTTGTAGCAGGAACTACCAAGCAACTACATCAAGACAGGAAGACAGTCCCAAATATTCAATATCAGAAGGCATCTTGAAAAGGAGGTTGGATATTACCAATGTCTTCCATCCTTGATTCAACCCAACTGAGAGAAGAGAGCTTTATGTCTAAGGGCATCGAATATATATTAATGAGAAAGGAATGAAAAAGGACCAAAATTCAGAAAATAGCTAAACGCAGGAGAATTGGCAGCACTGAGAATCAAAGGTGCCCGAATTGCAAAATACATCAAGGAAGAACTGTAGGATATAATTCCATATTACTACCTCATATTAAACTTTTAACTTTTTATAAACTAACCAGTTGATTCTACTAACCGGAGAATTTCTTTTTTTCCCCTACCAAAGGGCTAACCAGGTTGCCCACTGCTATCTCCAGTTCTCTGTTTCCTCATAGTATCATGGAGATTTATTTACTTCTTCTCATTCCCATTCAACCATCTGTGATTGAGGAAATTTGGAGAGCTTCTCCGAGAGAGGTTCTTGACATGCTTCAGATTCACTTCCTCTCACTGTGTGTCTTGCACAGTAATAGACTGCCGTGTCTTCAGCTTTGAGGTTGTTCATTTGCAGATACAGCTGGCTTTTGGCATTGTCCCTGGAGATGGTGAAGCGTCCCTTCACTTTGTCAGAGTACCTAATAGTATCAGAATCATACTCTATAAGTGACACCCATTCCAGTCCTTTTCCAGGAGCCTGTCTCACCCAAGCCATCCAGGAGCTACTAAAGGAGAATCCAGAGGCTTGGCAGGAAAGACGGAGGGACTCCCCAGGTCTTCTCACAGCCCCTCCAGACTCCACCAATTGGACTTGAGACTGGATTCCTAAAAAGAAAAGTGTTTTTTTTAATGAGATCTCCTACATAGAGGAACAGAACATGGAAATAAACTCTATATGGGGGAAATAATTACCTTTGAGGAGTACCACTAAGAACACAAGGTTTAGCCACATTTTTGCTCCCTCTAATGACTGGAGGGAAGTGACAGCAGAGGATTCAGGAAATAGCAAGAGGTTTGTGTTTGTGGGTGTTGTCTGAAAAGGGAAACCATGGGGCTCCTTTAAAGGGGAAATTGTGCCTTGATTTACATATCTGTTGGGATAAATGAGCCCTTGACAAACACACTTCTGTGAACATCACTTACATGTGCATTTTTGTGATTAATATTGGAGTACTAAAAAAGGGTTAGACACGTTTTTTTTTTCTTTGAGTTAAGGGGAGAAACGGTTAGTTCACTGTATATTAACTATAAAAAAGGCTTGAAAAAATGCACTACTTTTCAAAATGATTTGATTTGGTTCTGGCAGGATGGTGGGAGCTACGGGGAAACTTCTTGGATGAGAAGCAAAATTTCTTATTCTTCTTTCTCCTCAAGAAAAACAACAACAACCGTTGCCTTTTGAAATATCAACTTCGCGAAAAGGCCATGAATATTAAACATGCAGTAGGAACCTTTCGAAGAAATAGGTTAGAGATAGAAAAAGAAAAAGAACAGCACCTATGAGCTCCAGAAGGCTTTTGTAATATTATTCTCCTTTTATACACCTTTTGAAAAACCCAAAAGAACTGAACGCGGAACAAGTCCATTTTTTGTTTTGGTGGCTAATTTTTGTCTGTCTGTCTGCCTGTCTGTCTATCTCTCTGTACTGTTTGCTAAATTTGTATAACCTTCCATCTCAATCAATGACTCTGTGAGGCTGAAAATTCAACATTTTGCTATTTTTATCAGTTCCTAGTTGCCCAGTGAGTTTATTAGTTGACTTGCCCGTATGAGCAGAAATACGTATTGAAATAATATTAATGTCAGTAGTAATACCAATTAACAATGGCACCAAATACATCTCTGTAGACTGAGAAATGCTACTGAATTACTGCATTCACCAAAGAATTCAGTTTCTGCATATTTAGCAAAGCACAGATTTATTTTATTTATTTAGTTTGTCAAACATGTACAAGATAACAGGTATAAATATAAACATGGACATGAAAACAGAAAATGAGTACAAATAAATGGGGATAATAGGACAGGCACGGTAGGCACGCTGGTGCTCTTATGTACGCCCCCTTTACGGACCTCTTAGGAATGGGGTGAGGTTCACTGTAGACATTTTGAGGTTGAAGCTGTGTGGGTTTAAAGATGTAACAACGGAGTTGGGTAGAGCATTCCAGGCATTGACCACTCTGTTGCTGAAGTCGTATTTTCTGCAATCGAGTTTGGAGCGGATTACCTTGAGTTTGTATCTATTGTTTGCCTGTGTATTATTAATGTTGAAGCTGAAGTAGTCATTGACAGGTAGGATGTTGCCATTCCTTTTTGAAGATAGGAATGACCGTTGCTAATGACCATAGGTCGGGGAAGGAGCTGGTTCTGAAAGATACCTCATAGATTGTGCTTAGAGGTTTGGCTATGGCAGTGGAAAGCTTTTTAAAGAAGTAGGCACGTAATCCATCAGGGCCAGTAGATAGAGATGGCTTTAGGTTGTGTAGTGCCTTTTCAACGTTATCTTCTGTAAAGTCAATATATAGCAGATTGTTACAATTAGTGGTAATCTCAGGCATGGCTTCACGAGGTTTTTTTTTAATATGCATTGATTTTATTAAATCTTTTACAGAAAGATTTATATTACAGAAAACATAAAAAACTGACACAAATTATTAAAGAGGGAGAGAAACGTAGAAAGGAAAGAAAGCAATGAAAGATAATAAGAGCAGAAAGACAAATTCAAAAGAAATTGAAAATGGTTTCTTTCTTTGCAGCAAATAGATGTACAATATTGACTTATAATTTATCTTTATAAAAAAGAGTTCACTTTTCCATATTATGTTTTTTCTAATGTCAGAATCACAAATCATGAGTGCATTTCCCCCCATTTTATGAAAAAAGTTTATGGAAACATGGTTTCCAATCAACTATGAATATCGATTTGGTTTTCCTAAACAAATAAGTTAGCTTTGCCATCTCTGCATGTTCCATCATATTCTCAGCCATCTTCCATTCTGGGCCGTATTGAACTTTTCCATTGTTGGGCAGATTGAAGTTGCCCTGCAGTTATTGCATATAAAAACAAAGAACCATGTTTTTTTCCCCTTCCTTTCCTTTCCTTTCCTTTCCTTTCCTTTCCTTTCCTTTCCTTTCCTTTCCTTTCCTTTCCTTTCCTTTCCTTTCCTCTCCTCTCCTCTCCTCTCCTCTCCTCTCCTCTCCTCTCCTCTCCTCTCCTCTCCTCTCCTCTCCTCTCTTTTTCACTGTCCATTAGTCCCAATAGAAAAATCTTGGGTTTCAATTGTTCTTCAGCCTCTAAAATTTTGTGGATTAATGCATGATTTTCCCCCCTTCCTTCTTTCCTTTCCTTTCCTTTCCTTTCCTTTCCTTTCCTTTCCTTTCCTTTCCTTTCCTTTCCTTTCCTTTCCTTTCCTTTCCTCTCCTCTCCTCTCCTCTCCTCTCCTCTCCTCTCCTCTCCTCTCTTTTTCACTGTCCATTAGTCCCAATAGAAAAATCTTGGGTTTCAATTGTTCTTCAGCCTCTAAAATTTTGTGGATTAATGCATGATTTTCCCCCCTTCCTTCTTTCCTTTCCTTTCCTTTCCTTTCCTTTCCTTTCCTTTCCTTTCCTTTCCTTTCCTTTCCTTTCCTTTCCTTTCCTTTCCTTTCCTTCCTTCCTTCCCTTCCCTTCCCTCCCCTCCCCTCCCCTCTCCTCTCCTCTCTCCTCTTCTTTTTTCACTGTCCATTAGTCCCAACAGCAAAATCTTGCGTTTCAATTGTTCTTTAGCCTTTACATTTTTGTGGATTAATTTGTGGATTTGCATCCATAAAAGTTTAACTGTTTTGCTTGTCCACCAAAAGTCATAAAATGTCCCCCTCTGTGGTTTTCATTTCCAGCAAAGATTTGAGATATCTTCATACAGTTTCTAACGTGAGAAACACCCAAGATTCACCTTTTTATAGGAATTCTCAGCTTCACAATGAAGATGGCAGCCACCTGAGATGTTAAATTTTCCTGAGATCTTTTCAGTGAACTATTAAATAGAACTAACGTACAAAATGGTCGCGACTCAACAAATGAGACGGTATCTGATGACACTTGTTTTATTCCCACCCCCACCCTTATTGGGTGCATGGGCAGTGGAGTTTCATGTGGCAACATTGCCACCAAGTGTCAAAAGTAATTATTAAGACACATCTTCCTAATTCTCCGAGGAGATTCTTCTTGTCCAGATGTTTCCTCAATATGTTATGGCAGTTTTAACAGCCAGAAATATCAACCTAAACTTTCATTTCTTGCCTTTTGCCATGATACTGTTGTTAGTGTTCTTGTTCTTGTTCAGCCACTAAGTTGTGTCCAACTCTCTGTGAGCCCATGGACCAAAGCACACCAGCCCCCCCCCTGTTCTCCACTGTCTCCCAAAATTTTCCCAAAACCTTGTTCTCTGTGTCAATTAGATTATCTAACCATCTCATTCTCTGATGTTCCCTTCTCCTTTTGCCTTCAACCTTTCCCAACATCAGGTTTTTTCCCCTTCAATGAGTCTCCTCTTCTCATTTGGTGGCCAAAGTATTCGAGCTTCAGATTCAGGATCTGCCCTTCCAAAGACCATTTCTTTTTAGGATTGGCAATTCAAATCTCACTAGGCTCAAGGTTGACTCAGCCTTCCATCCTTCCTGCCCCTTGTTGGGGGCAATATGCTGACTCTGTAAACTGCTTAGAGAGGGCTGTAAAGCGGTATATAAGTCTAAGTGCTATTGCTATTGATTGAGGTGATCTCCTCGCAATCCACAGGTCTCTCAAGGGTTTTCTCCAGAATCATAATTTGAAAGCATGAATTCTTTGGCACCAAGTTTTCCTTATGGTCCAACTCTCACAGCCATTCATTACTACTGGGGTAATGCCAGGATACTTGATCTTGCCACACCAAGTGCCATGGAGGCGCCGTGGCTAGAATGCAGTATTGCAGGCTAATTCTGCGGACTGCCAACAGTTCGATTCTCACTGGCTTTATGTTGACTCAGCCTTCCATCTTTCCAAGATTGGTAAAATGAGGACCCAGATTGTTAGGGATAATATGCGATGGGCTCCAGGCCTGTCCCTGCGGAGCGGCAATGGAGGCATCACCGTCAATACTGCCGGGAGCTTCCCTCCTCTGACGCCGACTCTGACGCCGCCGCTTCCGGCCTGGGGACTGAGCACAGTGGATGAAGGCGACTCTCTCAATGGGCCCGAGTACGAAGAAGAGGAGGTGGCCATCCCACTGAATGAGCCTCGCACGAACCAGCGAGTATGACCCCTACCGACCCTCGCCCCATCCAGGTTAAGGATTCAGATGAGGAATAAGTCCCGGTTTCTCCCCAAAAGTCTCGGTTTCTAGCAACGCACCCGGTGGAAGTGTGTTGTACTGAGCAAGTCCTGAAAGTTTCTTTGTGCCTCCTCTTTCTCTTCCCGCATCCCGTTGGAAGCTGCTTAGTCAACTGCCTGCTTGTCTGGAAAAACTGAAAACCTGACTAAGTCTTTCCCCATCCTTTCGCTTGAAAATAATAAAAAGCTCGCATTTGACACTTTTCCTTCGCTTTTGCCTAAAGCTTCCCAAAGTGGGCATTTTACGAAAGCTTAACCTTTTATACTGTTAATTTTATACAGTTTTATACTGTTATTCTTTAGACGAAAACATTGAGGACTGTTAAAAGATACTGTTCTTTTAACAGTCCTCAATATTTTCGTCTAAGGAATCCATGACTGAAACCAAAAATGCTGTATGAGACTTGATTGTCTTTTAACTATAGCATTTTCTGCATATAAAGGTTGCTGTGTTGCCATGGTGTAACACACACTTTGTATGCAAAGCTTTTCATGTAACGTATAAAATAGCAAAAATAGTAGTAACATCTCTCTGAAATAACTAATATATGACCGGCAAGCCACGCCTACATGGTCACATGGCTGGCATGCCACACCCACAAAATAAGCCACGCCCATAGAGTGGTAGTAAAAAAATTAGGAATCCGCCCCTGGGATGTAGCAGGAACTACCAAGCAACTACATCAATACAGGAAGACAGTGCGAAATATTTAATCTCAGAGGGCTTCTTAGAAAGGAGGTTGGATATTACCAATGTCTTCCACCCTTGATTCAACCCAACTGAGAAATGAGAGCTTCAGGATTAAGGGCATCAAATATATATTAATGAGAAAGGAATGAAAAAGGACCAAAATTCAGAAAATATCTAAATGCAGGAGAATGGGCAGCACTAAGAATCAAAGGTGCCCGAATTTAAAATTATATCAAGGAAGAACTGTAGGATATAATTCCATATTACTACCTCATATTAAACTTTTAACTTTGTATAAACTAACCAGTTGATTCTACTAACCGGAGAATTTCTTTTTCTCCCCTACCAAAGGGCTAATCAGGTTGCCCACTGCTATCTCCAGTTCTCTGTTTCCTCATAGTATCATGGAGATTTCTTTACTTCTTCTCATTCCCATTCAACCATCTGTGATTGAAGCAATTTGGAGAGCTTCTCCATGAGAAGTTCTTGACATGCTTCAGATTCACTTCCTCTCACTGTGTCTCTCGCACAGTAATAGACGGCCGTGTCTTCAGCTTTGAGGTTGTTCATTTGAAGATACAGCTGGCTTTTGGCATTGTCCCTGGAGATGGTGAAGCGGCCCTTGACTTTGTCTCAGTAGTAGGTTACTCCTCCATCACTACGTATCCATGCCACCCATTCCAATTCTTTTCCTGGAGCCTGTCTCATCCAGCCCATGTGGTTGCTGCTGAAGGTGAATCCAGAGGCTTGGCAGGAGAGACGGAGGATTTCTCTAGGTCTTCTAACATCTCCTCCAGACTCCACCAACTGGACTTGAGACTGGATTCCTAAAAAGAAAGGGTTTTTTTAATGAGATTTCCTACATAGAGGAACAGAACATGGAAATAAACTCTATATGGGGGAAATAATTACCTTTGAGGAGTACCAGTAAGGACACAAGGTTTAGCCACATTTTTGCTCCCTCTAATGACTGGAGGGAATTGACGAGAGGGGATTCAGGAAAATAGCACAAGGTTTAGGTTGGTGGCTGTTGTCTGAAAAGGGGAACCATAGGGCTCCTTTAAAGGAGATATAGTGCCTTGATTTACATATCTGTTGGGATAAAAGAGCCCCTGAGAAGCAAACTTCTGTGAACATCACTTACATGTGCATTTTGTAATTATCAGTGGAGTGAGTCCTAAGAAAAGGTTTGTGAAATTTACTGTGCACTAATTAAAGGAAAGCATGAAAAATACACGAAATGGACTAAATCTTATTTATTTATTTTATTTGGGAAAATCCCAAATACGTTCAATGGCAGTTGAACTGCAAGGAACACATTTTCAGCTAGACTAGTTAAGTCCACTCAATTCACGAAGTAGAACTTAAGTCATCTTGTGACCAAATGCACTCTCTTATTCCAAAGAGCATGATCAATAATTCTCTTTGTATTATCCAAAATATTTACTTTACTGTAGGTTATCTGTTGTAAAAGCCAGATAGGGATTCCCAGTAAGGATTTCGGTGTCTTGAGAAGTTAAATTCTTTTGAGATCCATTGAGAGAAACTCCAACCTTTTCTAGATTGTGGTACATATTTGCATCCATAATGCTTTAATTGTAATAATGATAATAATGATGATAATGATGATAATGATGATAATAATGATAATAACAATAACAACAACAACAACAAAGTTGGAAGGGACCTTGGAGGTCTTCTAGTCCAACCCTCTGCTTAGGCCTGAAACCCTACACCAGTTCAGACAAATGGTTATCCAACAACTTCTTAACAACTTCTATTGTTGGAGCGTTCACAACTTCTGGAGGCAAGCTGTTCCACGGATTAATTGTCCTAACTGTCCGGAAACTTCTCCTTCGTTCTAAGTTGCTTCTCTCCTTGATTAGTTTCCACCGATTACTTCTTGTTCTACCCTCAGGTGCTTTGGAGAATAGTTTGACTCCCTCTTCTTTGTGGCAACCCCTGAGATATTGGAACACTGCTATCATGTCTCCCCTAGTCCTTCTTTTACATGTTTTACATGTTCACTGAATATGATAATACAGTCCCTTCATTGTCTATTTTTATTTTCATTTCCAGCAAAGGTTTGAAATGCCTAGAAAGTTTTTCAGGTGACAAACAGAAGTTTACATTATTTTATTAAAAAAAATCAGCTTCCCGGTTAGCTCTGTACCCACCCGAGATGGGAAATATTTTTGAGATATCTCCAGTGAATTACTATGGAAATAATTAAAAAAAAATGTTACAATTCCAAAAAAGACAATTTATACTTAAACTTAATTTACTCCCTAGCACATCCCCTCCAGCTGAATGGCCAATATATTTATTTATTAATTATTTATTTATTTATTAGTGAGATCTCATAGTGCAAGCACTCTCTAAGCGGTTTACACCAGTAAGCAATGTATATTTACATTGCCCCCAACAATCTGGGTCCTCATTTTACCTACCTCGGAAGGATGGAAGGCTGAGTCAACCTTGAGCCGGTGAGATTTGAACCGCTGACTTGCGGATCACAGTCAGCTAAAGTAGCCTGCAGTACTGCACTCTAACTGCTGCGCCACCTCGGCTCCTAATTGGATTTTCTATGGCAACATGGCTTCCAGAGTTAAAACTGAAGCGAGGACACATCTTCATTCACCAAGGAGATTCGTTCAGAGCAGATATTTCACCAATGTGTGTTTGCCAGTTTATTTATTTATTAGTTGCATTTGTATGCCGCCCACTCCACAGAGACTCTGGGCGGCTTTGGAAGTTTGGAAGTTTAGAAGGATTATCCTAAGCTTTCCTTTTAAACCCTTCTGCCAGGACACTAAACGACTCCGTTCCATTCGAGTGATATCAAATCAACTGGAACACTTGGAATTTTTCATTTTGTTACAGCAACCTTTTTTGATACCTACACCCAAACTTCTTGAAGTTCTCACTAGACAATGATCAAACCTCATTGATAACCCAGGATTTGAGGCTTAGACAAGTTGAATAGCTGCTCTGAAGAGAAGGAAGGTTCTTGTCTGGCATCAGATTCACTTCCTCTCACTGTGTCTCTCGCACAGTAATAGACTGCTGTGTCTTCAGCTTTGAGGCTGTTCATTTGCAGATACAGCTGGCTTTTGGCATTGTCCCTGGAGATGGTGAAGCGTCCCTTCACTTTGTCTGAGTAGAACTTTCCACTGGAATCAGTATAGATATGTGCAACCCATTCCAGTCCTTTCCCAGGAGCCTGTCTCACCCAGTCCATGTGATAGCTGCTGAAGGTGAATCCAGAGCCTTGGCAGGAGAGATGGAGGGACTCCCCAGGTCTTCTCACATCCCCTCCAGACTCCACCAACTGGACTTGAGATTGGACTCCTAAAAAGAAAAGGATTGTTTTTTTTTAATGAGATCTCCTGCATATAGGAGCAGAACATGGAAATACACTTTACATAGGGATAATTGTTACCTTTCAGGAGTACTAGTAAGGACACAAGGTTTAGCCACATGATTTGTTCGCTCTAATGAATGGAGGGAAGTGACAGCAGAGGATTCAGGAAATAGCACAAGGTTTAAGTTCCAGGATGTTATCTGAAGAGGGAATCCAACCCCTCCTTTAAAGGGGAAATTGTACCACAATTTACATATCTGTTGGGATAAAAGACATTTCGGTGAACATAACTTACATGTACATTTTATAATTAACATTCTAGTCCTAAGAAAAGTTTTGGACACATTTTTTCCCCTTGAGTTAATAGGGGAAAGAGTCTTTTTACTGTACATTAACTACAAAGAACGTCTGAAAAATGTCACTACATTTCCAAGTGATTTTACATAATAGGGACACTTAGTCTCATTTAATGAAACTTTTTGGAGAGGATTAAAAAAGAAAGAACATTTGAATTAGAACGGTTGCTATCAGTCTGCTTCTTAAACCATGGTTTATTTTATGGAAAATCCCAGCTGTCTTCAAGGAACGCTTTTTCAGGTTAGGCAAGTTGGGTCCTCTCAACTCACAAAGTAAAACTTAAGTCATATTGTGACTAAAAACCGTCTCTCAATTCAAACAGAATGATAAATAAATAATAATCTTTGTATTATCCCAAAAATTCTGTTTGCTCTCGGGTTTCTGCTGTAAATCCAGACAGGATTTATACTCTCTGAAGAAGTGAAGTTCTTTTGTGTTCCATGGAGAGAAACTTTAAAATCTTCTGTATAGCATTTGTATCCAAAATGTTTGAACTGTTTTCTATGTTCACTGAATATGATAATGTGATCCTTTCATTTTGTTTCCATTTCCAGCAAGGATTTGAAATACCTAGATAAGTTTTTTTTTTTACTGGTGACTTAAACCCCAAATCCATCTTTTTATAAAATTTCTCAGTTTCATGTGAACTACACCTGAGATGTAAAATTTTCTTGCGAACGTTTCAGTGAATTATTACAAGAAATAAAATTAAAAAATGATCTGGCCTCCAGAATGAGACAATATCTAAAGACAATTGTTTTAATTCCCTTCCCCAGCCCCACCAGGGGATTTTATGTAACCACATTGCCCTCCAGTGTCAAAAACGAGGAAGGAAGCATGCTCCATATTCTCCAAGGAAATTCTGTGGTGCAGATGTTTCCTCAATATGAGAATGGCCACTTGGATGTTTATAAGGTTTATCCTGAAGTTTCACTTCCAGGGTTCTGCCATGATACAATATTCCATTCCATTTTTTTTTTGAAGATAGATCATCTTGCAAATAGGAAGATATAAAACATAAAGCATACAAAACATTTGTTAGACCAATTCTGGAATACAGCTTACCTGTCTGGAACCCGCACTGCATATCAGACATAAATACAATCCAGAGAGTCCAGAAATATTTCACAAGAAGAGTCCTTCACTCCTCCACTCACAACAAAATACCTTATTCCACCAGACTTGAAATACTGCGATTAGACAATTTGCAACTACGTCGTCTCCGATCTGATCTAAATGTAGTTCATAAAATCATATACCAAAATGTCCTTCCTGTTAATGACTACTTCAGCTTCAACCGCAACTATACACGAGCACGTAATAGATTCAAACTAAATGTAAAGTGCTCCAAACTCGATTGCAGAAAATACGACTTCAGCAACAGAGTGATCAATGCCTGGAATGCACTACCTGACTCTGTGGTTTCTTCCCCAAACCCCAAAAACTTTAACCTTAGTCTGTCTACAGTCGACCTCTCCCCGTTTCTAAGAGGTCTGTAAGGGGCGTACATAAGCACACCACTGTGCCTACCGTCCCTGTCCTACTGTCCTATTGTCCTCTTTTATCGTTACTTTTTACTTATGTTTATACAAACTACTACTATCCTATACATGTTTGACAAATAAACAAATAAAATAAGATGAAACTGGAATTATCAAGCCATTTTCATCATCCTATATTTTCTTACAGCAAACTCTCGGATACCCAGAATAAAACATCCTGAAGTTCTCGCTAGACAGTGATCAATCTTCATTGACTAATCCAGGTTCTGGGTCTCAGTCAAGTGGAAGAGCTACTCCAAAGGAAGGAAGGTTCTTTTTTGCCTTCAGATTCACTTCCTCTCATTGTGTCTCCCATAGAGTAATAGACTGCTGTGTCTTCAGCTTTGAGGTTGTTCATTTGCAGGTACAGGTGGCTTTTGGCATTGTCCCTGGAGGTGGTGAAGCGTCCCTTCACTTTGTCTGAGTAGAAAATTTTACCAGAATTGGAGTTTATCTCTGCCTCCCACTCCAATCCTTTGCCTGGAGCCTGTCTCCCCCAAGCCATACAGTGATTGCTGAAGGTGAATCCAGAGGCCTGGCAGGAGAGATGAAGGAACTATCCCAATCATTTATTTATTATTTATTATTTATTATTTACTGTTTATTGTTCATTGTTTATTGTTTGTTTGTTTGTTTGTTTGTTTATTTGTTTATTTTGTCAAGTACATATTGGTAATATACATAGATATAACATTGTTTATATACATAAGATTGGTACTGATAAGAGGGAACATTAGGACAGGGACGGAAGGCACGCCGGTGCGCTTATGCACGCTCCTTACTGACCTCTTAGGTAATGGGTGAGGTCAACAGTGGACAGTCTAAAGGTAAAGTTTTGGGGGTTTGGTGACGAAACCACAGAGTCAGGTAGTGAGTTCCAGGCATTAACCATCTGTTGCTAAAGTCGTATTTTCTATAGTCAAGTTTGGAGTGGTTTACTTTGAGTTGTATCTGCTGTGTGCTCGTGTATTGTTGTGGTTGAAGCTGAAGTAGTCCTTGACAGGAAGGATGTAACAGATAATTTTATGAGCTATGCTTAGGTCTTGCCTAAGGCGATGTAATTCTAAGCTTTCTAAGGACAAGGATTTCAATGTCTTTTCACATTCCCTGTAGACTTCAAATATAATTCCATATTACTACCTCAAATTAAACTTTTAACTTTGTATAAACTAACCAGTTGATTCTACTAACCGGAGAATTTCTTTTTCTCCCCTACCAAAGGGCTAACCAGGTTGCCCACTGCTTACTCCAAAATCAGTTCTCAGTTTCCACATAGTATCATGGAGATTTCTTTACTTCTTCTCATTCCAATTCAACCATCTGTAATTGTGGCTCAATCAAGTTGAATAGCTGCACTGAAGAAAGGAAGGTTATTGTCTGGCTTCAGATTCACTTCCTCTCACTGTGTCTCTCGCACAGTAATAGACTGCCGCGTCTTCAGCTTTGAGGTTGTTCATTTGCAGATACAGCTGGCTTTTGGCATTGTCCCTGGAGACGGTGAAGCGCCCCTTCACTTTGTCTGAGTAGAACTTTCCACTGGAATCAGTATAGATGTATGCAACCCATTCCAGTCCTTTCCCAGGAGCCTGTCTCACCCAGCCCATGTGATAGCTGCTGAAGGTGAATCCAGAGGCTTGGCAGGAGAGACGGAGGGACTCTCCAGGTCTTCTCACATCCCCTCCAGACTCCACCAACTGGACTTGAGACTGGATTCCTAAAAAGAAAAGTGTTTTTTTAATGAGATCTCCTGCATAGAGGAACAGAACATGGAAATAAACTGTATATGGGGGAAATAATTACCTTTGAGGAGTACCACTAAGGACACAAGGTTTAGCCACATTTTTGCTCCCTCTAATGACTGGAGGGAATTGACAAGAGAGGATTCAGGAAATAGCACAAGGTTTAGGTTGGTGGCTGTTGTCTGAAAAGGGAAACCATGGGGCTCCTTTATAGGGGAAATTGTGCCTTGATTTACATATCTGTTGGGATAAAAGAGCCCCTGAGAAGCAAACTTCTGTGAACATCACTTACATGTGCATTTTGCAATTAACAGTGGAGTGAGTCCTAAGAAAAGGTTTGTGAAATTTACTGTGCACTAATTAAAAAAAAGCCTGAAAAATACACGAAATGGACTAAATCTTATTTGTTTATTTTATGGAAAATCCCAAATACGTTCAATGGCAGTTGAACTGCAAGGAACACATTTTCAGCTAGACTAGCTAGGTCCACTCAATTCACATAGTCAAACTTAAGTCATCTTGTGACCAAATGCACTCTCTTATTCCAAAGAGCATGATCAATAATTCTCTTTGTATTATCCAAAATGTTTACCGTATTTTTTGGAGTATAAGACGCACCTTTTTACCCTCAAAAAGAGGGGGAAAGTTTGTGAAATTTACTGTGCACTAATGAAAGAAAAGCCTGAAAAATACACACTGTTCCACTGCAAGGAACACATTTTCAGCTAGACTAGTTACCGTATTTTTCTGAGTATAAGACACACCTTTTTACCCCCAAAAAGGGGGTGAAAACTTGGGCGCGTCTTATACACCGAATGTAGCCCCACCCACCCACCCACCCCCACCCTTTGGCCTCTGTCTTCCAGCAATTTACCTGCTTGCAGGAAAGAGGGAAGAGCCTTTAAAGCCAAGCAAGTCAGTAGCAGTTTCCCGACGTACAACTGATTAGGTTTGCCATGTGGAAAAATGAAAGTGAAACTAACTGCAAAGAGGCAAATAGCTGGGAGAGATTAGACACGCAGGTTTTTATTTTTGCTGAACTGGTTGCAAAGGGGTAAGTGAATAACTATAAATGTCTGTAGAATGTTCAAATTATTAGACTTATTTTTTAAAGACTGCTTTATTATTGTTCTAGAGCCAGGGGTCTCCAACCTTGGCAACTTTAAGACTTGTGGACTTCAACTCCCAGAATTCAACAGCCAGCTTTGTTAGCTTTGCTGGCTGTGGAATTCTGGGAGTTGAAGTCCACAAGTCTTAAAGTTGCCAAGGTTGGAGATCCCTGTAAATCTAGACAACTTAACAAAATAAAGAAGCTTTTTTAAAAAAAATGCTTGCTCTGAAGAGGCCCAATGCTATTGTATCTTCTTTTAAATAATAGAGAATAATGTATACTTCCAGAAATTTTAATTAATTTTAACAGCTCTGTACAAGAATAGTATGAAATATAACAGTGTCCTGTTTAGTATTAGAATTTAGTTACCTTGGAGTAGATCTATTTAAATAATTGGGAGGAGTTAGTGTGACTACATTTAAGAAAACTTTCTGGCATAATGTACATTTCTCCAATTCTTTGCTATTTCTATGGGTCAGGCACACATGCACAGAAATACACAGCAAACAGTGTATATCATCTGTGCTGTTTGCTGTTTGGCAAATTGCTTGGAGGAAGAGGCCTTTTTCCCTTATTTTCCTCCCCCAAAACTAAGGTGCGTCTTATACTTCGGTGCGTCTTTTACTCCGAAAAATATGGTAGGTCCACTCAATTCACGAAGTTGAACTTAAGTCATCTTGTGACCAAATGCACTCTCTTATTCCAAAGAGCATGATCAATAATTCTCTTTGTATTATCCAAAATATTTTGTGTTTACTGTAGGTTATCTGTTGGAAAGCCAGTTAGGGATTCCCAGTAAGGATTTTGGTCTTTTGAGAAGTTAAATTCTTTTGAGATCCATTGAGAGAAATGCCAATATTTTCTGGATTGTGGTACATATTTGCATCCATAATGCTTTAATTGTTTTACACGTTCACTGAATATGATAATACAGTCCCTTCATTTTCAATTTTTTATTTTCATTTCCAGCAAAGGTTTGAAATGCCTAGAAAGTTTCTCAGGTGACAAACAAAATTTTACATTATTTTATTTAAAAATTCAGCTTTGTACCCTCCTGAGATGGGAAATATTCTTGAGATATCTCCAGTGAATTACTATGGAAATATTAAAAAAATATTACAATTCCAAAAAGACAATTTATACTTAATTTACTCCCTTGCACATCCCCTCAAGCTGAATGGGCAATTGGACTTTCTATGGCAACATGGCTTCCAGAGTTAAAACAGAAGCGAGGACACATCTTAATTCACCAAGGAGATTCATTCAGAGCAGATATTTCACCAATGTGTGTTTGCCAGTTTGGAAGTTTAGAAGGCTTATCCTAAGCTTTCATTTTCATCCTTCTGCCAGGACACTAAACGACTCCATTCCATTTGAGTGATATCAAATCAACTGGTACACTTGGAATTTTTCATTTTGTTTTATATATTTTCATTTTTTAAAATTTTTATTAAACACACACAAAAATACAACATGAAACAATACACACATAAAACATACAGTTAGGAGTATTCTATCCCCCCTCTATACAATAAGCTTTCATTGGATAATTTTTTAAATATATTATCCGTAAGTAAATATGTTTACCTTTCTATTTATTTACTTGGTATTTAAATATATAGCATGTTCTTACTTCTACTAATCATAGACTTTGTTCCATAAAATATAGTAAATTAATAATTTTACCCTACTTTTTCTTTTACTAATATAATTTCGTTAAATCTTTTTGAAATAGTAAAGATGAAATTGTTATGGTAAGGTTTGTTACCTATTTCTTAACTACTTTAGTAGTTATTATTGCACTTATCATATTAAATGATTCACATGTCTTTTTCTAAAATACCATTTTCAATTTATATTTGTTATAATAAGATATAAAAGTCATAGTCAAAAAGAAAAATCTATTATAAGTAAAAGTCAATAATTCATTAATTTGAAAGTTCCTTTCGTGAGTCTTTAGTTCTTCCACTTCCAAAGCATTGTTCAGTTGATCAATTGTTCTTTCTCACCAAAATAAAAGTCTTATTTGTTCTGTTTCTTTCTTCTATTTATTTATTTATTTATTTATTTATTTATTTATTTATTTATTTATTTATTTATTTATTTATTTATTTATTTATTTATTTGTCAAACATGTATAGGATAGTAGTAGTTTGTATAAACATAAGTAAAAAGTAACGATAAAAGAGGACAATAGGACAGTAGGACAGGACGGTAGGCACAGTGGTGCGCTTATGCACGCCCCTTACAGACCTCTTAGAAATGGGGAGTGGTTGACTGTAGACAGTCTAAGGTTAAAGTTTTTGGGGGTTGGGGGAAGAAACCAGAGTCAGGTAGTGCATTCCAGGCATTGATCACTCTGTTGCTGAAGTCGTATTTTCTGCAGTCGAGTTTGGAGCGGTTTATATTTAGTTTGAATCTATTACGTGCTTGTGTATTGCTGCGGTTGAAGCTGAAGTAGTCATTGACAGGAAGGACATTTTGGTATATGATTTTGATTCTTTCAAGATAAGGTCCATAATAAGGTATAAAATAGTATCGTAGTCAAACAGGAAAATCTATTATAAATAATCTATTATAATTCTGATATATAGAGAGCTAACTTCTTAATATAAATGTAATTATAAATAAATATAGTTAAACACTTCAGGTGATATTTATCAGTCATTTCACTATATCCAAGCTCTAGACAATCATTGGGATTTTTTTATTTTGTTACAGTAATCTTTTTTAATACCTACACCCAAACTTCTTGAAGTTCTCCCTAGACAATGATCAAACCTCATTGATAACCCAGGATTTGAGGCTTAGGCAAGTTGAAGAGCTGCTTGAAGAAAGGAAGGTTCTTGACAGGCTTCAGATTCACTTCCTCTCACTGTGTCTCTCACACAGTAATAGACGGCCGTGTCTTCAGCTTTGAGGCTGTTCATTTGCAGATACAGCTGGCTTTTACCATTGTCCCTGGAGATGGTGAAGCGGCCCTTCACTTTGTTTGAGTAGAACTTTCCACTGGAATCAGTATAGATGCGTGCAACCCATTCCAGACCTTTCTCAGGAGCCTGTCTCACCCAGCCCATGTGATAGCTGCTGAAGGTGAATCCAGAGGCTTGGCAGGAGAGATGGAGGGACTCCTCGGGTCTTCTCACATCCCCTCCAGACTCCACCAACTGGACTTGAGATTGGACTCCTAAAAAGAAAAGGATTGTTTTTTTTTTTAATGAGACCTCCCGCATGCAGGAGCAGAACATGGAAATACACTTTACATAGGGGTAATTGTTACCTTTCAGGAGTACTAGTAAGGACACAAGGTTTAGCCACATGATTTGTTCGCTCTAATGAATGGAGGGAAGTGACAGCAGAGGATTCAGGAAATAGCACAAGGTTTAAGTTCCAGGATGTTATCTGAAGAGGGAATCCAACCCCTCCTTTAAAGGGGAAATTGTGCCTCGATTTACATATCTGTTGGGATAAAAGACATTTCGGTGAACATAACTTACATCTACAGTTTGCAATTAACATTCTAGTCCTAAGAAAAGTTTTGGACATATTTTTTCTCCTTGAGTTAATAGGGGAAAGAGTCTTTTTACTGTACATTAACTACAAAGAAAGTCTGAAAATTTTCACTACATTTCCAAATGATTTTACGTAATAGGGAATAAATGGACACTTAGTCTCATTTAAGGAAACATATTAGAGAGGATGAAAAAAAGCTAACACATTTGAATTAGAAGGTTTGCTATCACACTGCTTCTTAAACCATGGTTTATTTTATGGAAAATCCCAGCTGTCTTCAAGGAAGCCTAGTTGGGGTTTGGCTAGTTGGGTCCTCTCAACTCACGAAGTAAAACTTAAGTCATATTGTGACTAAAAAGAGTCTCTCAGTTCAAACAGAATGATAAACAATAATCTTTGTATTATCCAAAAGATTCTGTTTGCTCTCGGGTTTCTGCTGTAAACCCAGACATGGCTTCCCAGTAAGGATTATACTATCTGAAGTAGTAAAGTTCTTTTAAGTTCCATGGGGAGAAATTTTTAAAATCTTCTGGATTGCTGTATAGTATTTGCATCTATAATGCTTTAACTGTTTTGTAAGTTCACTGAATACACTAATCTGATCCTACCGTTTTGTTTCCATTTCCAGGAAAGATTTGAAATTCCTAGATAAGTTTTTTCTGAAAAGCTTTCCTTTTTCACCCTTCTGCCAGGATATGAAACGACTCCATTCCATTCCAGTGAAATCAAATCAACTGTTAGACTTGGAATTTTTTTTTTTTTGTTACAGCAAACTTTTTAAATACCTACACCCAAAGCTCCTGATGTGATCACTAGACAGTGATCAAACCTCATTGATAACCCAGGATTTGAGGCTTAGGCAAGCAGAAGAAATGGTCTGAAGAAAGGAAGGTTCTTGTTTGGCTTCAGATTCACTTCCTCTCACTGTGTATCCAGTACAGTAATAGACGGCCGTGTCTTCAGCTTTGAGGCTGTTCATTTGCAGATACAGCTGGCTTTTGGCATTGTCCCTGGAGACGGTGAACCGTCCCTTCACTTTGTCTGAGTAGTGAATAGTATCAGAAGTGGAGCTTATGTACGCCACACATTCCAGTTCTTTCCCTGGTGCCTGTCTCACCCAGTTCATGTCAGAGCCGCTGAAAGTGAATCCAGAGGCTTGGCAGGAGAGACGGAGGGACTCCCCGGGTCGTCTCACATCCCCTCCAGACTCCACCAACTGGCCTTGAGATTGGACTCCTAAAAAGAAAAGGACTGTTTTTTAAATGGGATCTCCTGCATACAGGAGCAGAATGTGCAAATACACTTTACGTAGGGCAGTGGTTCCCAACCTTTTTGTGATCGAGTACCACTTGGAGGTCCCGTACAGTCGCCGCGTACCACCTGGTTCCAGAGAAACTAAATTCGATCAGATATCACTTTATTTCCATAATTGTACCGTTCCTTTTTTGGCCCCGCGCATCCAGCAACTGGATTCTCGGGCCGCTGGGACCAGGTGGGTGGCGTGTGGCAACAGTTGTGTTAGGCAGTAAACATTTTTGTGAAGTAAAAAATAACTAACTAAAAATCGTTCATGACCCCGAAAGTGTTCGCGTACCACCTGGAAGGCCCTCGCATACCACTAGTGGTACACGTACCACAGGTTGGGAACCACTGACGTAGGGATAATAATAACCTTTCAGGAGTACTAGTAAGTACACGAGGTGAAGCCACATGTTTGCTCCCGCTAGTGAATGGAGGGAAGTGACAAGAGACGATTCAGGAAATAGCAAAAGGTTTATGTTCCCGGGTGTTGTCTGAAGAGGGAAACCACGGGGCTCCTTTTAAGGGGAAATTGTGCCTCGATTTACATATCTGATAGGATAAAAGAGCATTTGACAAGCGCACTTGTGCATTTTGTAATTGACATTGCAGTCCTAAGAAAAAGGCTAGGCACATTATTATTTTTTTCCTTTGAGTTAATAGGAGAATGGGTTAGTTTACTGTACATTAACTACAAAAAGTAGTGAACTTGAAAAAAAATCATTACTTTTCATAAATGATTTTATGTCATAGAGAACAAACTGACCTTTGTCCCATTTAAGGAAACTTTTTAGAGAGGGTAAAAAAAAGTTAACACACTTGAATTAGGATATTTGCTATGAGATTGATTCATTAACCATTGTGTATTATGTGGAAAATCCCAGCGACCTTCAAGGTATCATGGCTTGGGGGGGGGGTCAATATTGGAGCAAGGACAGATCTTCTTCATTCTCCAAGGAGATTTGTTCAGAGCAGATATTTCCCCAATGTGTGTTTGCCAGATTGATTATCCTAAATGTTCCTTTCCATCATCCCTCCCTGATACTAATGGACTACATTCCATTCCAGTGAAGCCAACTTAACTCATGAACAGGGAAATAGGCTTAATTTTTTTTTATTTTGTTATAGCAAAACTTTTGATACTTACAGGATAACGAAACATCCTGAAGTTCTCGCTGATCAATGATCAAATCTCAATGATTAAATCGCATTGATAATTCCAGGATTTGAGGGTTAAACAAGCTGCTCTGAACAAAGGAAGGTTATTGATTGGCTTCAGATTCACTTCCTCTCACTGTGTGTCTCGTACAGTAATAGACTGCCGTGTCTTCAGCTTTGAGGCTGTTCATTTGCAGATACAGCTGGCTTTTGGCATTGTCCCTGGAAACGGTGAAGCGGCCCTTCACTTTGTCCGGGTAGAACTTTCCACTGGAATCAGAATAGATGCCTGCAACCCATTCCAGTCCTTTCCCAGGAGCCTGTCTCACCCAGTTCATGTGGTGGCTTCCGAAGGTGTACCCAGAGCCTTGGCAGGAGAGACGGAGGGACTCCCCAGGTCTTCTCACATCCCCTCCAGACTCTACCAACCGTCCTTGAGATTGGACTTCTAAAAAAAAAGGATTGGGTTTTTTTAATGAGATCTCCTGCATACAGGAGCAGAACATGGAAATACACTTTACACAGGGGTAATTGTTACCTTTCAGGAGTACTAGTAAGGACACAAGGTTTAGCCACATGATTTGTTCGCTCTAATGAATGGAGGGAAGTGACAGCAGAGGATTCAGGAAATAGCACAAGGTTTAAGTTCCAGGATGTTATCTGAAGAGGGAATCCAACCCCTCCTTTAAAGGGGAAATTGTACCACAATTTACATATCTGTTGGGATAAAAGACATTTCGGTGAACATAACTTACATGAACGTTTTGTAATTAACATTCTAGTCCTAAGAAAAGTTTTGGACATATTTTTTCTCCTTGAGTTAATAGGGGAAAGAGTCTTTTTACTGTACATTAACTACAAAGAAAGTCTGAACATTTTCACTACATTTCCAAATGATTTTACGCAATAGGGAATAGATGGACACTTAGTCTCATTTATGGAAACTTATTAGAGAGGATTTAAAAAAAGCTACACATTTGAATTAGAAGGTTTGCTATCAGATTGCTTCTTAAACCATGGCTTATTTTATGGACAATCCCAGCTGTCTTCAAGGAATCCTAGTTGGGGTTTGGCTAGTTGGGTCCTCTCAACTCACGAAGTAAAACTTAAGTCATATTGTGACTAAAAACAGTCTCTCAATTCAAACAGAAAGATAAATAATAATCTTTGTATTATCCAAAAGATTCTGTTTGCTCTCGGGTTTCTGTAATCCTTACATGGCTTCCCAGTAAGTATTATACTATCTGAAGAAGTGAACTTCTTTTGATTTCCATGGGGAGAAATTTTAAAACCTTCTGGATTGCTATATAGCATTTATATCTATAATGCTTTAACTGTTTTATAAGTTCACTGAATTTTATTTACATTTAGATTTAGATTTATTATTAGTGTTGGAAGGGACCTTGTCGGTCATCTAGTCCAATCCCCTGCTTAAGCAGGAGTTCCTACACCACTTGAGACAGATGGCAGTCCAGTCTCTCCTTGAAGGTTGCAAGTGTTGGGGCTCTCACAACCTCTGCTGGCAAGCTGTTCCACTGGTTGATCGCTCTCACCGTCAGAAAGTTTCTCCTCACTTCCAGGTTGAATCTCTCCTTGGTCAGCTTCCATCCATTATTCCTTGTTTGGCTTTCTGGTGCCATAGAGAACAGCCTGACCCCCCTCCTCTCTGTGGCATCCCCTCAAGTATTGGAACACTGCTATCATGTCACCCCTGGTCCTTCTCTTCGCCAGACTGGCCAAGCTTAGTTCCTGCAACCGCTCTTCATATGTTTTATTTTCCAGACCCTTTATCATCCTGGTTTCTCTCTTCTGCACTTTCTCTGGGGTTTCAATGTCTTTTTTGTAGTGTGGTGACCAAAACTGGATGCAGTACTCTAGGTGTGGTCTGACCAAGGCTTTATAGAGTGGTACTAGTACCTCTCTGGTCCTTGAGTGTATCCCTCTATTTATGCAGCTCAGGACTGCGTTGGCCTTTTTGGCTGCTGCTGCACATTTCTGGCTCATATTTAGTTGGCTTTCTACCAGGACTCCGAGATCCCTCTCGCAATCGCTGCAATTGAGTGTGGTTTTGCACAGTTTGTAATGTGTATTTTTGATTCTTCTTACCTAGGTGCAGAATTTTACTTTAAATTTCATTTTATTGGTTTGGGCCCAGTGTTCGAGTCTGTCGAGGTCCCTCTGGATTTTGAGTCTGTCCTCTGGGGTGTTTGCTACTCCCGCTAGCTTGGTGTCATCTGCAAATGTGGTTTGAATTTGATAATTTGATAATGTGATCCTTTCATTTTGTTTCCATATCCAGCAAAGAGTTGAATTACCTAGATAAGTTTTTTTTTTTACTGGTGACTTAAACCCCAATTCCATCTTGTTATAAATATTTCTCAGTTTCACGTTAAGGACTCCTGAGATGTATTCAATTCAATTCAGTTTATTATAGTCATAGACCAGAGACTAGAGCAAATAAAAACACTCAATAAATATACAATTAAAAGTTATAAAATAAAAATAATAAACAACAGATATAAATCTATGATAAAATCCAGTTTGTCAATTGAACGTTATCTACACTATTACAATTACAATCCATAAGCTGTGAGGCCTATAGTCAGTTTAATACTAAAAGGGAAGGAATAAGCAGGATTTGCCACATATGTTGTATAAATTAGCTATGGTGGATTAGACACTTAAAGGTTATGGTTAGGGCAGCGTTTCTCAACCTGTGGGTCGCGACCCCTTTGGGGGTCGAACGACCCTTTCTCGGGGGTCACCTAAGACCATCAGAAAACACATATTTACGATGGTCTTAGGAATCGAGACACCGCTCCTCTATCCGTCTCCAGGCGGGTCCACCCACATGCAAATAGACTACTATTTGCTACTAAGAGCTGAAGTGGTGCAGTGGTTAAATGCAGCCATTGCAGGCTGACTGCTAGTTCAACAGTTCAGCTGTTCAAATCTCACCAGGCTCAAGGTTGACTCAGCCTTCCATCCTTCCGAGGTGGGTAAAATGAGGACCCAGATTGTTGGGGGCAATATGCTGAACTCTGTAAACCACTTAGAGAGGGCTGTAAAGCACTATGAAGCGGTATATAAGAAAAGTGCTATTGCTATTGCTATTCCTGCAAAAAAAAATCTGTCCCATGGGAACTTCTGAGCATGCGCAGAAGCCGAATTTCTGGCACTGCTCATGCATCACCATCTTGTTTTTGGCTTTTTTTAACATTTTTTTTTAAAAAATTGGCACTGTGCACATGTGCGAGCGCAAAGTGCACATGCGCCCACGAGGCACGCCCACGCAGCACAGGAGGAAGCGAACTGGCAGCGAGGTAAGTTAGAACCCACCCCTGAGTTTCCTAATAATTTTATTATTTTATGGTTCGGGGTCACCACAACATGAGGAACTGTATTAAAAGGTTGCGGCATTAGGAAGGTTGAGATCCACTGGGTTAGGGTTAGGGCTAAGGGTTAGAGCCGAGGTTGCGCAGCGGTTAGAGTGGGGTACTGCAGGCCACTTTAGCTGACTGTGATCTGCAGGTCAGCGGTTCAAATCTCACCTGCTCAAGGTTGACTCAGCCTTCCGTCCTTCTGAGGTAGGTAAAATGAGGACCCAGATTGTTGGGGGCAATATAAATATACATTGCTTCTTGGTGTAAACCGCTTAGAGAGTGCTTGCACTGTGAGGCGGTATATAAATAAATAAATAAATAAATAAATAAATAAATAAATAAATAAATAAATAAATAAACCCTAACCCTTCTGAAATGTAAAATTTTCTTGATAACGTTTCAGTGAATTATTACAGAAATAAAATAATTATCTGACCTCCACAATGAGACAATCGACCTCACCCCATTCCTAAGAGGTCGGTAAGGGGCGTGCATAAGCGCACAATCGTGCCTACCGTTCCTGTCGAAATGTACCCATATATTCATACCTCTTTTACTCTTATTCATGCTTGTACTATTACATATATATTCAATCATGTTTTTACTGTTTGTACTTTGCTTATAATCATATATGCTTGACAAATAAACAAATACAAATACAATATCTAATAACATGTTTTCATTCCATTCCCCACCCCCACCAGGGCATAGACAATGGGATTTCATGTGACAACACTGCCCCCCAGTGTCCAAAGTGAGGAAGTGAGGACCCATCTTCCTAATTCTCTGAGGAGATTCTTTCGGTGCAGATGTTTCCTCAATATGAGAGTGGCAGTTTGGATCTTTTTGAACAGTGATTTTTCAACCTTTTTCCAGATTGTTTCTCTTTTAGGATATAGCAATATTCGAGTGCCACCAGTCGCCTAGTATGGCATCAAAAAATTGATGACCAAAGAACAAAAAAAAGGAAAAAAGTGATAAAGTGGAGGTAGTCTTCGACTTACAACAGCTCACTCAGTGACTGTTTAAAGTTACAATGGCACTGACAAAAAGTGACTTATGATCATTTTTCGCACTTTTGCCCATTGGAGCATATCCAGGGTCACGTGATTTACATTCAGATGCTTGGCAACCGATTCATATTTATGATGGTCACAAAGGGTTCTGTGTAACCCCGTTTTGCAACTTTCTGACAAGCCAAGCCAATGGGGAAGCCAGATTCACTTAACAACCATGTGATTAATTTAACAACGGCAATGATTTACTGAACAAATGCGACAAAAAAAGGCGTAAAATGGGACAAAACTCACTTAACAAGTTTCTCACTTAGCAACATACATTTTGGACTTCTTGGGAGGAAAATCCATCAGGTTTAGTTCCAAGTCGGGAGAAAGGCACTGGAGACAAAATGGAGGCTGGAGGCTGATGAGAAAGAAAGGTTCTCTTTATTGATGAAGCAGAATCATCAATTTTACCACATGTGGTTCTGGGGCAGCTGACAAAATGGAGTTGAGAGTGGGTGGGTTTTTATACCTTCTTTGGGCTTTGTATATGAGCTTCCTGATCCTGCGCAAGAACATGTTCTTTAATATTCCCTTGGCTGTTGTCAGAATCCTATGGGGGTCATGTAGGGGTTGTGTAGGGGTCATAGCTGGCTCTATAGGCAAAAGGGGAAATGCAAATCCTAGGTCCATGATGGCAAACCTATGGCAAATGTGCCAGAAGTGGCACACAGAGCCATCTCTCCAGGCACTCAAGACGTCGCCCGTTGCTCTTCCGGGTTCCGGGACACCAGCGGGAATGCCCAAACTGGAAGAGCATCTGCCCAGTGCACATGCACACCAGGTGGCTGCTCTTCTGGTCTCCGGTGCGCATATGCGCGCCAACCACATGGTCTTTGTGCCCGCATGAATGCCAGAAACTGGAAGACCAGGTGGCCGGTGCGCATACATGTGCCGGAGACCGAAAGAGCAGCCGCCTGGCGCGTGCATGCGCACTGGGTGGCTGTTCTTCTTGTTTCCGGCACGCACAGGCACGTGTGCACGTGCTCCCATTTCGGCACTTGGTGCTGAAAAGGTTCACCCACACTGTCCTAGGTGATTGTCTGAGGTAATTTTGTCAACCTTTTGTTTGTTCTCCAGGTGATTAGGCAGTTTGATTTTGTGAGAACATTGCGCTCAGAGTCAAAACTGAGGAGAGGACCCATCTACCTCATTCTCCCAGGAGATTCTTTCAGAGCAGATATTTCCCCAACATGTGTTTGTCAGTTTGGCTATTTAGAAGGATTATCCAAAAGTTTCATCTCCCACCTTGCACCGCGACACTAACGGACTACATTCCATTCCAGCGAAGCCAAATCAACTGGTAAACAGATAAGTAGACTTGGGATTTTTCATATTCTTACATCAAACCTTTTGATACCTACAACAAAACATCCTGAAGTTCTTACAAGACAATGATCAAATCTCATTGAAAACCCAGGATTTGAGGCTTAGGCAAGCGGAAGAAGTGCTCTGAGGAAAGGAAGGTTCTTGTCTGGCAATCAGATTGACTTCCTCTCACTGTGTATCCAGCACAGTAATAGAGTGCCGTGTCTTCAGCTTTGAGGCTGTTCATTTGCAGATGCAGCTGGCTTTTGGCATTGTCCCTGGAGATGGTGAAGCGGCCCTTCACTTTGTCTGAATATGTAAGAGTACCCGAATTGTAGTTTATATATGACACCCATTCCAGTCCTTTCCCTGGAGCCTGTCTCACCCAGCTCATCCCAGTGATGCTGAAGGTAAATCCAGAGGCTTGGCAGGAGAGACGGAGGGACTCTCCAGGTCTTCTCACATCCCCTCCAGATTCCACCAACTGTACTTGAGATTGGACACCTAAAAAGAAAAGTTTTTTTAAAATGAGATCTCCTGCATAGAGGAACAGAACATGGAAATAAACTCTATGGGTGTGGGGGGAAATAATTACCTTTGAGGAGTACCACTAAGGACACAAGGTTTAGCCACATTTTTGCTCCCTCTAATGACTGGAGGGAATTGAGGAGAGGGGATTCAGGAAACAGCACAAGGTTTAGGTTGGTGGCTGTTGTCTGAAAAGGGAAACCATGGGGCTCCTTTAAAGGGGAAATTGTGCCTCGATTTACATATCTGTTGGGATAAAAGACATTTCAGCGAACATAACTTTTTAACGATTTGTTTGGAGTTTTCATAAAATGTTGTACGCCGCCCTGAGTCCTGAGGGAGTAGGGCAGCATAGAAAAACTGCCAAATAAATAAATAAATAAATAAATAAATAAATAAATAAATAAATAAATAAATAAATAAATAAATAAATAAATAAATAACTTGCATCTACATTTTGTAATTAACATTATAGTCATTGTGCCTCAATTTTCATATCTGTTGGGATAAAAGACATTTCAGTGAACATAACTTACAATGTCCATTTTGTAATTAACATTATAGTCATAAGAAAAGTTTTGGACACATTTTTTTTCCTTGACTAAATAGGAGAAAGGGCCCGTTTACTGTACATTTACTACAAAAAAAAAAGGCTTGAAAATTTCACTAGATTTCCAAATGATTTTACGCAATAGGGAATAAATGGACACTTAGTGTCATTTAAGGAATTATTAGAGAGGAATTATAAAAAACTATAAAAAACTAAATGAAGAAATATCTGAATCAGACCTTTTTCTTGCATTCATTTGAATGTTGTATTTTAAGTAACCTGCATTAATTTGGGCATTTTGAATGCTGAATATTTTGTCATGTCCATTCATATATTCTCCTACAACTCCTTTAAGCTGACTCTCTTCTCTCTAATCTCTTCTTTATTTCATTTTTTAAATTACACAAATCAGCCTAAAGTGCCCAAAAAATAATTGTGCTTATTTTAAAAAAAAATGCTTATACACAATTATGAAAAAAGTGTAAGCTTTGTTTTTAAAGAATCAGTAACACTATTATTATAATATTAATATTATAATAATAGTATTATAATACTATTAATACTAATAGTATTATAATAGTATTATAATACTATTATAATACTATTAATATTATAAGAAAGGGAATGAGCAAGTACATATAATGAGCAAGTACATATAATGAGCAAGTACATATGTTCTCTATGGCACCAGAAAGCCAAACAAGCAGTAACGGATGGAAGCTGACCAAGGAGAGATTCAACCTGGAAGTGAGGAGAAACTTTCTGACGGTGAGAGCGATCAACCAGTGGAACAGCTTGCCAGCGGAGGTTGTGAGAGCCCCAACACTTGCGACCTTCAAGGAGAGACTGGACTGCCATCTGTCTCAAATGGTGTAGGAACTCCTGCTTGAGCAGGGGGTTGGACTAGATGACCTACAAGGTCCCTTCCAACTCTAATAATAAATCTAAATCTAAAATAACAATTTAAAAAACCCAAAACAACCTGTTGTATTTTAAGCACAACTTGGACTCTGATGTCCAGAAGTGTATAAAATGTTTTATAGATGGCACATGTCACCAGAAAGACTAGCTAAAATGTTTAAAGACAAATCTATGAAGTGTTGGAAATGTCAGCAGATACCAGGTTCATTTTATCATATGTGGTGGACATGTGCAGAAGCCAAAGAATATTGGAGCTGGATTCAAATATGGCTGGAAAAATATTGATTTAAAATTTAACAAGCAAGACACATATGTGATAACTGCAGCTAAAATTGCATTTGCCCCAAAATGGAAAGTGACAAAAATTCCTTCGGAAGGAGAAGTGATTAAGAAAGTTCTGGACTGTGCAGAGATGAATAGACTGACAATGAAAATTAAAGATAAGAGAGACACAGAATATTATAATGTATGGGTAAAATTTTATGTTTGGATAGAAAATGAATATGCATAGAAAAAAAACTAGAATGATAATAAAAGAAGAAAATGAAGAATGAATGGTGGTAGACCCAAGATGACAAAATGTGTGCATTCCAGGAGTCTCCTCCTCCCTTCTTCTCCTGCGAGCCTCGCCCGAGGCAGACGTGAATTCTTAACTGAGAAAATGTAGCTTATTAAGGTTTATTTTTGTTACTTTTATACTGAAATAAATATTTTGTTAATTAGAATTAAATCTCGGTTTTATTTTCTAAGTAAGAATGACTTCATGGGAACAAGATCCACACATCGCCTCTGATAGGAATAAATTCCTATCTCGTCAAATTCCAATAAACTAAACTAAACTAAAGGTCCACACTCCATTCCAGGGAATCCAAACCACTTTGGAAACAAGAAAGGAGAACTTGGAGTTTTTCATTTTTTTTTTTTTGCACCAACCTCTCTGATATACAGAACCAAATGCCCTGAAGTTCTCAGTAGACATTGATCAGTCCTCATTGATTCATCCAGAGTCAGTCAAGTTGAAGAAGTGGTCTGAAGAAAGGAAGGTTTTTGTTTGGCTTCAGATTCACTTCCTCTCACTGTGTGTCTCGCACAATAATAGACTGCTGTGTCTTCAGCTTTGAGATTGTTCATTTGCAGATACAGCTGGCTTTTGGCATTGTCCCTGGAGATGGTGAAGCGCCCCTTCACTTTGTCTGAGTAGTAAGCATTGGAATAAATGTATGCCACCTATTCCAGTCCTTTCCCTGGAGCTTGTCTCACCCAAACCATCCGGTAGCTACTAAAGGTGAATCCGGAGGCTTGGCAGGAGAGACGGAGGGACTCTCCAGGTCTTCTCACATCCCCTCCGGACTCCACCAACTGGACTTGAGACTGGACTCCTAAAAATAAAGTATTTTTTTTAATGAGATCTCCTTCATAAAAGAGCAGAAGATGGAAATAAATTCTGCATAGGGGAAATAATTACCTTGGAGGACTACTAGTAAGGACACAAGGTTTAACCACATTTTTGCCCCTCTAGTGAATAGATGAAATTGACAGGAGAGGTTTCATGAAATAGTACAAGGTTTATGTTGGTGGGTGTTGTCTGAAGAGGGAAACCATGGGGCTCCTTTAAAGGGGAAATTGTGCCTCAATTTACATATCTGTTGGGATAAAGGAGCCCTACAGGTCATTGACTAAAATATTTCTATGAATATAACTTAAGGAGCCGAGGTGGCGCAGCAGTTAGAGTGCAGTACTGCAGGCCAGTTTAGCTGACTGTAATCAGCAGTTCAGCGGTTCAAATCTCACCGGCTCAGGGTTGACTCACCCTTCCATCCTTCCGAGGTAGGTAAAATGAGGACCCAGATTGTTGGGGGCAATGTAAATATATACATTGCTTCATGGTGTAAACCGCTTAGAGAGTGCTTGCACTATGAGTCTCACTAATAAATAAATAAATAATAAATAATAATAATAATAAATAAATAATAAATAATAAATAAATAATAAATAAATAATAATAAAAAATAATAAATAAATAATAATAAATAATAAATAATAAATAATAACAAACAAACAAACAAATAAATAAATAAATAAATAAATAAATAAATAAATAAATAAATAAATAAATAAATAAATAAATAAATAAATAAATAAATAAATAAATAAATAAATAAATAAATAAATAAATAAATAAATAAATAAATAAATAAATAACTTTCATGTGCATTTTGCAATTTACATTCCGGTCCTAAGAAAAGGGTTCGGATCCATTTTCCCCCTATGAGTTAATAGGAAAAAAGGACCAGTTTATTGTATATGAACTAAAAGAAAAGTTCTTTTCTTTGAAGAAAAAGAAAAAAAATTCAGCCATTCTCAAAATCATTCCAGATATTAGAGAATGAACTTACTTACAACAGATCGACTCGAACATCCGAGTTAGAATGTTTGCTACCAAAGTGATCTTCCTTAAACTTTGTTTATTTTATGGAACATCCCAAATACATTAAATGGCAGCTGAGCTTTAAGGAACACTTCGGATGCTAGACTAATTGAATCCACTCAACTCAGAAACTTAAATCACATTGTGACCAAATACAGCCTCGCAATGCAAACAGAAGGATAAACAATTATCTTTGTGTTATCCAAAATATTTTGTTTGCTGTAGGTTGTCTGGGGTAAACTCATACACGGCTTCTTAGTAAGGATTGTACACTCTCAGCAAGTTAAGTTCTTTTGAGTTCCATTCAGAGAAACTTTAAAATCTTCTGGATCGTTGTATATATTTGTATCTATAAAAGTTTAGCCGTTTTATATGCTCACTAAATAAGACAATATGATTCTTTCATGTTGTTTCCTTTTCCAGCAAAGATTTGAACTACCTATAATAAAGAGCCTATAAGAACCTATAATAAAGAGCCGAGGTGGCCCAGCGGTTAGAGTGGGGTACTGCAGGCCACTTTAGCTGACTGTGATCCGCAGGTCAGCGGTTCAAATCTCACCGGCTCAAGGTTGACTCAGCCTTCCATTCTTCCGAGGTAGGTAAAATGAGGACACAGATTGTTGGGGGGGCAATATAAATATACATTGCTTACTGGTGTAAACCGCTTAGAGAGTGCTTGCACTGTGAGGCGGTATATAAATGCCACTAATAAATAAATAATAAATAAATAAATACCTTGATAAGTCTCTCTGGTGACGAAAACCAAAAATCCATCCTTTTATGAAAATTCTCAATTTTATATTGAAGTCTCCTGCTATGTAACATTTTCTTGAGAACTTTTCATTGGGTTATTACAAAACTAAATTTTAAAAAAAGTATCCGGCCTCCAAAATATCTAATAGCAGTTGTTTTAATTCCCTTCCCCACCCCCCACCAGATGCATCAACATTGGCATTTCATGTAACAACATTGCCCTCCAGTGTCAAAAACGAGGAAGGGAGCATATCTCCATATTCTTTCGATGCAGATGTTTCCTCAATAGATGAATGGTGGTTTAGATGTTTAGAAGGTTTATCCTGAAGTTTCATTTCCAGGCTTCTGCCAAGATACTGTAGAAAGTTAGCACCCACCCCTTTCCTAGAAGAATGAAATATTTTGAGAAATATTAAAAAGGCAGGATATTATATTTCCCTAAAAGAAAAACATGCTCTTGGAAAGCAGCCCCCACCTTTCTTAATAGCCCCAGCAGGATTAGGCCAGCCTACCTACAAGACAAAAGACCTTCAGCCTCAGGGTGATGGGATTAGCCCTCCCTCAAGATCTATAGAACCTGATGTGAAGAGGAACTAAAGAGCCTCTTGATGTGGGTGAAGAAGGAGAGTGCAAAAGTTGGCTTGAAACTCAACATTAAGAATACTAAGATCATGGCATCAGGCCCTCTCAATTCCTGGCAAATAGATGGGGAAGAAATGGAGGTAGTGACAGATTTTAGTTTCCTGGGCTCCAAGGTCATCGCAGACGGGAACTGCAGCCAAGAAATTAAAAGACGCTTGCTCCTAGGGAGGAAAGCTATGACAAATCTAGACAGCATACTAAAAAGCAGAGATATCACCCTGCCAACAAAAGTGAATATAGTCAAGGCTATGGTTTTCCCAGTTGCAATGTATGGCTGTGAAAGTTGGACCATAAGAAAGGCTGAGCGCCAAAAAATTAAGGCCTTTGAAATATGGTGCTGGAGGAGACTCCTGTGAGTCCCTTGGACTGCAAGGAGATCAAACCGGTCAGTCCTAGAGGAGATCAACCCTGACTGTTCCTTAGAGGGCCAGATCCCGAAGATGAAACTCAAATACTTTGGCCACCTAATGAGAAGGAAGGACTCACTGGAGAAGAGCCTAATGCTGGGAATGATTGAGGGCAAAAGGAGAAGGGGATGACAGAGAATGAGGTGGCTGGATGGAGTCACTAAAGCAGTAGATGTGAGATTAAATGGACTCCAGAGGATGGTAGAGGACAGGATGGCCTGGAGGAACATTGTCCATGGGGTCACGATGGGTCGGACATGACTTCGCAACTGACAACAACAACAACATGTAAACCAGGACAAAGCCATTAAGACATAATAGGAATTGCCCAACAACCTTTCAGAACACAAGCTTCTTCATTACAGTACATCATCACCCTTCAAGTTTCAACCAAATCTGGGAGATCAGACAACCTCAGCTACTTTATGACCCCTCCATGGGCGTCTGACGGCAACCAATAGAATACATGCTCTTGACACAGGAACAGGAAGCTCAGGTTCAAAACCCAGAGAGGGTATAAATAACCCTCACTCTACACTCCAGGTGGTCAGCTGCCCAGGACCTCAATCCCATGTGGTCCTGTTCATCAATAAACCATCTTTCCAATCAGCCTACCTGTTTCCAGTGTCTTTCTCCCCACTTGGAACTGAACCAGATGGATATTTCTTCCAACAATACTAAAGGACAATGTTCCATATTTTTTTTTACACCTTGTAAACAGGGAAGATGAAACTGGAATTTTCAAGCCATTTTCACAATCTTACATTTTCTTACAGCAAACAGGATCTGTGGCTCAATCAAGTTGAATAGCTGCACTGAAGAAAGGAAGGTTCTTGTCTGGCTTCAAGATTCACTTCCTCTCACTGTGTGTCTCTCGCACAATAATAGACTGCCGTGTCTTCAGCTTTGAGGTTGTTCATTTGCAGATATAGCTGGCTTTTGGCATTGTCCTTGGAGATGGTGAAGCGGCCTTTCACTTTGTCTGAGTAGAACTTTCCACTGGAATCAGGATAGATACGTGCAACCCATTCCAGTCCTTTCCCAGGAACCTCTCTCACCCAGCTCATGTCAGAGCTGCTGAAGGTGAACCCAGAGCCTTGGCAGGAGAGACGGAGGGACTCCCCAGGTCTTCTCACATCCCCTCCAGACTCCACCAACTGGACTTGAGACTGGACTCCTAAAAAGAAAGCATTTTTAATGAGTTCTCCTTCATACAAGAGCAGAACATGGAAATAAATTCTGCATAGGGGAAATAATTACCTTGGAGGACTACTAGTAAGGACACAAGGTTTAACCACATTTTTGCCCCTCTAGTGAATAGATGAAATTGGCAGGAGAGGTTTCATGAAATAGCACAAGGTTTATGTTGGTGGGTGTTGTCTGAAGAGGGAAACCATGGGGCTCCTTTAAAGGGGAAATTGTGCCTCGATTTACATATCTGTTGGGATAAAGGAGCCCTACAGGTCATTGACTAAAACATTTATATGAATATAACTTTCATGTGCATTTTGCAATTTACATTCCAGTCCTAAGAAAAGTGTTCGGACACATTTTTTTCCCTATGAGTTAATAGGAAAAAAAGGACCAGTTTGTTGTACATGAACTGAAAGAAAAGCCTGAAAAATTTCAGCCATTCTGAGAATGATTCAAGATATTTGAAAATGAACTTACTTATTACACATGGCTTGAACGTCAGAGTTAGAATGTTGGCTACAAAATTGCTTCATTAACCTTTGCTAATTTTATGCAACGTCCCAAATACATAGAATGGCAGTCGAGGAAGTGTTTAAGGAACACTTTGAATGCTAAATTTGTTTGTTTGTTTGTTTGTTCGTTCATTCATTCGTTCATTCATTCATTCATTCATTCATTTTTTTAAAATTCCATTGAGAGAATTAAAATCTTCTGGTTTAATGTATCTATTTGTATCTGCACTATTTTAACTATTTTATATGTTCACTGAATAAGAGAATATGATTCTTTCATGTTGTTTCCATTTCCACAAAAGATTTGAAAAACTTATATAGGTTTCTCTGGTGACGAAAACCAAAAATCCATCTTTTTATAAAATTTCTCCGTTTCATATTGAAGACTCCTGCTATGTAACGTTTTCTTGACATTGAGTTATTACAAAAATAAAATAAAAAAGTATCCGGCCTCCAAAATATCTAACAACAGTTCTTTTAATTCTCTTCCCCACCCCCACCAGTTGTATCAACAATGCAATTTCATGTAACAACATTGCCCCCAAGTGTCAAAAACGAGGAGGGGAAGCATGCTCCATATTCTGCAAGCAGATTCTTTTGGTGCAGATGTTTCCTCAATAGGTGAAGTCCGTTTTAGATGTGTAGAAGGTTCATTCTGAAGTTTCATTTCCAGGCTTCTGCCAAGATACAAAAGGATCAATATTCCATTCCATGTTTTTTTTTTCCTGAGGATCGATCACCTTGTAAACAGGGAAGATGAAACTGGAATTTTCAAGCCGTTTTCATCGTCTTACAGTTTCTTCCAGCAAACTCTCTAATTGGATCACTAGAACAAAGGAACCCTAAGCTCCTCTCTTGAAGGGGATCAACATTTATTGGCTAATCATGGATCTGAGGCAGGATTTTTTATTTTTAATATTCTACCTGGTTGGTGATATGATAATAAAATCCCTTCATTTTGTTTTCATTTCCTGGAAAGATTAGAAAGACCTCGACACATTGCCTGTGACAAAGAACAATGATAAATTACGTTATAAAAATTCTCAGCTTTCCAGTGAGCATTGCACCTTTTCTCACATAGCAAATGTTCTTCAAACATATCCAGTGAATTAAGGGTGAGTCAAAAAGTAATGCCATTTTCTTTATTTCAGGTGATGTTTTTGATAAAAAAATACCTGAATATTTTTTCCCCAGTTATAAATGATTATATCATTTACGTTCTGAAATATTTTGTTTCTTACTTTTCAGGTTTGTAGACTCGCAAGGAAAATTCGAAATGGCTGCCCCCTTAGAGTTGCGTCAAAAACAAAGGAGCAGTGATTGAATTCCTTGTTGCTGAGGGGGAAACCCCTGTGAACATTCACAGATGATAACAAAATGTGTTTGAGGACAATACTTTAGATTATAGAGGGTTTGAAAGTGGGTTTGAAAGAGGGTTTGAGAGGCAAACATTATTCCAGTGACGAGGAAGTGAAAACTGCAGTGAAGAAGTGGCTCAAAGAACAGTCAACAGAATTTTACGAGGCAGGGATACATGCTCTCATTCGAAGGTGGAACATTGCTTTTGAGAGAAACGGTGACTATGTTGAGAAGTAGGGATGTGATCAGATTTGCTATCAGATTGCTCCTTAAACCATGGTTTATTTTATGGAAAATCCTAACTACCTTCAAGGAACCCTCTTTCAGCTTGGCAAGTTGGGTACACTCAACTCATGAAGTAAAACTTAAGTCATATTGTGACCAAAAACAGTCTCTCACTTCAAACAGAATGATAAAAAATTCTCTTTGATTTATCCAAAAGATTCTGTTTTCTTAGGTTACCTGTTGTAAACCCAGACATGTCTTCCCAATAAGGATTATAGTGGCTCAGGAAGTTAAGTTCTTCTGAGTTTCATTGAGAGAAAATTTAAAATCTTCTGGATCGGTGTATGTATTTGTATCTAAATGTTGTATCTGTTTTATATGTTCACTTAATAAGATAATATGATCCTTTCATTTTTTTTTTGTTGCCATTCTCCTCCCCCCCAAAAAATTGAAATACAAAGACAGGTGTCTCTGGTGACAAAAACCACAAATCAAGATTTTTATAAAATTTCTCACTTTCATATTGAAGTCTCTTGGGATATAAAATATTCTTGACCTCTACCATGAGACAATATCTAATGATTTTTTTAAAAAAAAAAATCCCTTCTCCAACCCCACGTGGTGCATAGACCATGGGATTTCATCTGACAACATTGCCCCCCCAGTGTCCAAAATGAGGAGAGGTCCCATCTTCTTAATTCTCCAAGGAGATTATTTTGGTGCAGATGTTTCCTAAATATGAGAATGGCAGTTTGGATGTTTAGAAAATTCATCCTGAAGTTTCATTTCCAGGCTTATGCCCAGGGATGGGCTTCAAACTTTTTAGCAAGGGGTTCTCTGCCCGGTTGTTGGGTGGGTGTGGTCATGGTGGGCGTGGCCTAGTCGGCCTCCTGCACCACGGTGGGGGGGCATTTTGGCCCTCACTGGGTTCCGGAGGCTTTCCTCAAGCCTCCTGGAGGGCAAAAATGGCCTCCCCAGGTTCTGGATGCCCTCTGGATGCCAGAAATGGCCCTGTTTCCAGCCTTCCCAAACTTCCAGTAGGCCCATTTTTCACCTTCCTGAGCCTCTGCGCTTGCCCTGCACTTACCTGTGTCCAAAACGGGCCTTGTGGGGACTCCTGGGAGGGGTGGGGCTTGGTGGGCGGGGCGGCGCCAGCCAGGAGTGGGATTTGGAGGTTCTCTGCACAGAATCTTAGCTAGAGATTCTCCCGAACCCCTGTGAACTCCCAGCAGCCCACCCCTGCTTTTGCCATGCTGCTAATGGTCAATAGTCCATTCCATTCTTTTCCCCCTGAAGATCGATGATCTTGTAAACAGGGAAGATGAAACTGTTCTCACTCAAAGGTGATCAACCTTAATTGGCTAAACAAAGATCTGGGGCAGGATTTGTATTTCTAATGTTTTCCCTGTTTTACATGTTCACTGAATATGGTAGTAAAATCCTTTCCTTTTGTTTTCATTTCCCGGAAAGGTTTGAAATACCTTGACACATTCCCTGGTGTGAATGTGTCACAACTGATAAAATACTTTATACAAATTCTCAGCTTTCCGATGAGCATTGTTCTCTCCTGAGATGGCAACATGTCAGTATATAAGAATTTAATTTATGATCATGGTAATTAGGATGCAGAAATGGACAGGATGACCATGGAGTTAAAAAAGAGAGAAGAATCGGAGTATTATAAAATTTGGAGTAGAATGTATAAGTGGCTAGAGAATAGAAGCCAAAATAAGAAAAAGGAGAATTAAACTATGAATTATAATACAAATACAATGTATATATGTATAACTAGTATTGTTATAATCTATCTATCTATCTATCTATCTATCTATCTATCTATCTATCTATCTATCTATCTATCTATCTATCTATCTATCTATCTATCTATCTATCTATCTATGTATATATGTATATATGTATATATATGTATATTATATTATATTATATATATGTATAATATATTATATATATATGTATAATATTATATATATGTGTGTGTGTGTGTGTGTGTGTGTGTGTGTGTGTGTGTGTGTGTGTGTGTGTATGTGTGTGTTTTCTGAGGTTTTCGCAGGTGTTTGTATGTAGGTCTTTGGGTATTTGGGTTTTCTCACACGTGAAATTGGAAGTGTCTTGGCGACGTTTCGATTCATCATCTTCAGGCTGGTGTCTTCTGCTTCCTGCTTCTAGGAGCAAAGGTCCTAGAAGCAGGAAGCAGAAGATACCAGCCTGAAGATGATGAATGAGACTTCATTGAAACGTCGCCAAGACACTTCCAATTTCACGCGTGAGAAAACCCAAATACCCAAAGACCTACATATATATACAATTGTTATAACCTATGGAAAGGCAAACGTAGAATGGTGAATTACAAAAGCAGAACACACATGCTGTTACAGAAAGCTGTAAAATTGTGTTACACTGCTGTTTGTTTTTGTTTGTTTTTTATATTTCTTTTTTTTCTGTGTGTGTTTTTTCTTGTTTATAAAGTTGGAAAATGTTTAATAAAAACTATTCCTAATAATGAGCTGTTGTCACTAAGTCTGCCTCCTGACTCTTCAGTATCGGAACTCAACAGATATTGCAAAATCCCCATTTCCTCCTGATCAGCTGGGACTCGGGAGGCAGGGAATAGATGGGGGCGGGGCCAGTCAGAGGTAGCATTTGCCGGTTCTCCTCAAAATTTCTGCTACCGGTTCTCCAGAACCTGTCAGAACCTGCTGGATTTCACCCCTGCTTTATAACTTAATAAAGTGTGATTGTCCAAGTTGTTTTAATTCCCTACCCCACCTCCACCAGGTGCCTACTCAATGGGATTTTATGTCACAACATTGCTCCCTCCCCTAATGTCAAAACCGAGGAGAGGAAGTATGTTCCTTATTTTCCAAGTAAATTCTTTCAGTATCTACTATGATACTAAAGGTGAGTATTCCATTCCATTTTTTTTTCCTGAATGTCGATCACCTTGTTAACAGGAAAGATGAAACTGGAATTTTCATCATCTTACATTTTCTTACAGACAACTCTCTAATTTGTTTCCGAGAACAAAAGAGTCCTAAGCATCTGGATTAAGAAGGTGATCAATCTTAATTGGCTAATCAAGGATCTAGGGCTGGATTTGCATCTATGTTTAATTGTTTTACATGTATCACGTTGCCATCATGTGATGTATCATGATGGTTTTTCCCATCGCAGAGCTGGGGTGGGCGTGTCCTGCGCATGATGTATCGGGGCCACGGGCCACCAGTTTGACACCCCTGAATCAGAGATGGGTTCCTGCCTGTTTTTGCCGGTGCAGTTAATAGCTGTTGTTCGGCGCAGAGCCGAAGACGCTGCTGCCGTTCGCGGCGCGGGAGCTTTCCCAGGGCGCTTTCCCCGCCCACATGGATGCCGCCAATTGCGTCCTTTTGCCCTCTGCACATGCAGAACACTTTGCGCATGCGCAGAGGGCAAAAGAACGCAAATGGCGGCATCTATGCGGGCGGCGGCAGCGCCCGGGGAAAGCCCCCGCGCCGCGAACGGCAGCAGCATCTTCGGCTCTGCACCGAACAACAGCTATTAACTGCACCGGCAGGAACCCACCTCTGCCCTGCATGATTGGATACGTACAAACAAAATAGTCCTAAGGTTCTCACTTAATGGGGATCAGTCTTAATTGGTTAATCAAGGAACCGAGGCAGGGTTTTTAATGTATAATGTATGAATTGTTTTATCTATTCACTGAATATGGTAGCAAAATCCTTTCCTTTTGTTTTCATTTCCAGGAAGAAATTGAAATACCTTGACACATTCTCTGGCGACAAACACCAATGACAATTTTTTACATGCAAATTCTCAGCTTCCCTGTGAGATCTTGTGCACTGCTGAGAGGGCGCATTTTCTCGAGACACGGTGAATTATGATGGAAATAACAAAAAACAATCCTCATTGAGTAATCCAGGGTCGGAGGCTCAGTCAAGTTGAAGAGCTGCTCTGAAAAAAAGGACGGTTTTTGTTTAGGTTCAGATTCACTTCCTCTCACTGTGTCCCTCTCTCGTACAGTAATAGAGTGCCGTGTCTTCAAGTTTGAGGCTGTCCATTTGCAGATACAGCTGGCTTTTGGCATTGTCCCTGGAGGTGGTGAAGCGGCCCTTGACTTTGTCTGAGTAGTAAAAATTTCCAGAACTGTAGCTTACGAATGCCACCCATTCCAGTCCTTTCCCTGGAGCCTGTCTCACCCAGTGCATCCCATAGCTGCTGAAGGTGAATCCAGAGGCTTGGCAGGAGAGACGGAGGGGATCTCCAGGTCTTCTCACATCCCCTCCAGACTCCACCAACTGGACTTGAGACTGGACTCCTAAAAATTTTTTTTTTAAATGAGATCTTCTTCATACAAGAGCAGAACATAAACTTTACATAGGGGAATATTTATATAATTACCTTTGAGGACGACTAGTAAGGACACAAGGTTTAACCACATTTTTGCTCAGCAATGAATGGAGGAAATTGACAGGAGAAGTTTCAGGAAAATGCACAAGGTTGATATTGCTGGGTGTTGTCTGAAGAGGGAAACCAAAGGGCTCCTTTAAAGGGGAAACTGTGTCTCAATTGACATATTTGTCCCAATAAAAGAGCCCCTCAATGCATTGACCAATACATTTCAGCGAACACAACTTGCATGTGCATTTTGCAATTAATATTCCAGGCCTATGAAAAGGGTTAGGATGAGCCATTTTTTCCTATGAATTAATAGGAGAAAGGGACAGGGTTTTTTTGTACATTAAGTGAATGAAAAGCCTGAAAAAAGCATAGCCCGTCTCAAAATGATTCAAGGTATTTGAGAATAAACGTTCTTATTACAGATGATATACAAAGGCTAGAACTTCAGAGTTAGAATGTTTGCTACAAAATTGCTCCCTTAACCTTTTTTTCATGTTATGATACACCACAAACACATTAAATGGCAGATAGGTCTCAAGGAAAACTTTGAACAGCAATAGCTCTTAAACTGAGATACTGCTTCATAGTGCTTTACAGCCCTCTCTAAGTGGTTTACAGAGTCAGCCTTTTGCCCCCAAACAATCTGGGTCTTCATGTTAGACTGAATGCTAGACTAATTGGGTCCACTCAACTCAGAACCTTAAGTCATAGTGAGACTAAATTCAATCTCTCACTTCAGACAGAATGGTGTAAAATTTTCTGGAGAACTTTTCATTGAATTATTACAGAAATAAAATAAAAAAGTAGCCAGCCTCCCAAATATCTAATGACAGTTGTTTTATTTCCTTCCCCACCCCCCTCATGTGCATCCACAATGGGATTTCATGCAACAACATTGCCCCCCAGTGTCAAAAATATGGAAGGAAGCATTCTCTAAATTCTCCAAAAAGATTCCTTTGGTGCAGATGTTTCCTCAAATGGCGGTTTAGATGTTTAGAAGGTTCATCTTGAAGTTTCATTTCAAGGCTTCTGCCATAATACTAAAGGACAATATTCTATTCCATGTTGTTGTCGTTTTGTGAAGATTGATACCTTGGAAACAGGGAAGATGAAACTGTTTGGTAATATGGTAATAAAATCTCTTCATTTTATTTTCATTTCCAGGAAAGCTTTGAAATACCACGACACATTGTCTATGACAAACAAAGATAAAATATATTATAAAAATTCTCAGCTTCCCATTGAGCATTGTACCCTCCTCACATAGACATTTTTCTTCAAACATTTCCAGTCCTTTATTACAGAAACAACAACAACAAAAATAATATCCAAATTGACACAATGTATAATTTCCATTTTGTATTCCCTAACACATGTCCTTCGGGTGCATAGACAATAGGATAGGATTTTGTGTGATAATATTGTCTTTAGGGTCAAAAGTGAGGAGAGGACCAGGGGCGGGTTCCTAATTTTTTTACTACCACTCTGTGGGCGTGGCTTATTTTGTGGGTGTGGCTTGCCAGCCATGTGACCGGGTGGGCGTGGCTTCTCAGACTGCTGAAGGGAGGGGAACTGAGATAGGTCCTGCTGCCCATTCCCCCTCCCCTCAGCAGCTTGAGAAGCCTCAAACGTGCGAAAATGCCTAGGATCATCACCGCACGTTCATGGCTTCTTGGACTGCTGAAGGGAGGGGAATGGAGATAGCTCCTGCCGCCCGTTCTTTCAGCGTCTCACGTGCTCCCTCAGCCATCCTCCCCTGCTTGGACTCACTGTGAGGTAGGAAGGCAGCGCATGAGCAGTGCCGGAAACTCGGCTTCTGGACATGCATAGAGGAATTTTAAAAAATAATTACAATTTTTTTTAAAAAAATGGCGGCGCCCAGGCACCGGCAACCAACCGCACCGGTACTGTGATGTCACCAGCGGGCTGCTACCGGTGCTATAGAGTGGACCGCACTGGTAGGAACCCACCACTGGAGAGGACCAATCTTAATTCTCCAAGGAGACTTTTTTAGAGCAGTAAATTCCCACATGTTTGTTTGGGAGTTTCTATTTTTAGGAGGATTAATGTAAAGTTTCATCTCCTTCCTCCTGCCATGATACTGTAGGAAGAAAAAGCCATGTTGTTTAGTTCCAAGCCGGGAGAAAGGCCAGAAAGAAAATAACATGGAGGCTGATTGGAGAGAAGGATTCCGTTTGTTGATGAACAGAATCAGCATGTGGTTCTGGGACAGCTGACAAACTAGCTTGAGGAGTGCAAGGGTTTTTATATAGTTTCTGAAATGCTGCAGGGGATTGTGCAATGCAGTGAGCCTGGTGTCTTTCACTATTGTAATGGTGATGGATAAATCCTATTATGTCCTAGAGATCATGTCCTGCTCTTAGAACTTGGGTGGAGGAGGATGTTAATTTTAATCCCATCACTGGAGGTGAAGATTTTTTGTCTGTGAATAGGCTGGCCCAGTCTTTCTTAATGGGCACAAAATATCCAACTCTAAAGACTTCAGGCATCTGCTGGAGGCTATTAAGAAAGACAGGGGCTGCTTTCTGCCTTTAAGAACATGTTTCTCAATTTCTCCTTTGGGGAAATATAATATTCTGCCTCTTTTAATATTTCCCAAAACATTTCATTACAGCAAACTCTGATACCCAGAACAAAACATCCTGATGTTCTCACTAGAGAATGATCAAACCTGCTCTGAAGAAAGTAAGAAAACTCATGTTTGTCTTCAGATTCACTTCCTCTCACTGTGTCTCCTGCACAGTAATAGACTGCTGTGTCTTCAGCTTTGACAATGTTCATTTGCAGATACAGCTGGCTTTTGGCATTGTCCCGGGAGATGGTGAAGCGGCCCTTGACTTTGTTTGAGTTGTAGGTTTCTCCTCCATCATAACGGTTTCCCCCCCCCTGAAGATCGATCACCTTATAAACAAGGAAGATGAAACTGGAATTTTCAAGCCATTTTCATTTTCTTACATCAAACTCTCTAATTCTCAGGTGACAAACTTGCTGTGATGTATTGTGAACTTTTTTCCTTCAGGGAGCTGGGTGGGTGTGGCCTGTGCATGGCATATCCAACCCACACGGGCCATCCATTTGACACCCCTGCAGGATTGGATACGTACAAACAAAAGAGTCCTAAGTTTCTCACTGGATGGAGATCAGTCTTAATTGGCTAATCAAGGGACTGAGGCAGGATTTTTAATTTATAATGTATTAATTGTTTTACATATTCACTGAATATGGTAGTGACATATTCATTAACAGTTTCCTTTTGTTTTCATTTCTAGGAAAGATTGAAATACCTTGACACATTCTCTGCCGACAAATAGCAATGATAAATTATTTTAAATAAATTCTCAGCTTCCCTGTGAGTATTGTCCCCTCCTGAGAGGGCAGATTTTCTTGAGACTCAGTGAATTACGATGGAAGTAACAAAAACCAATCCTCATTGAGTAATCCAGGGTCTGAGGCTCAGAAAGGAAGGTTCTGGTTTGAGAACCAAATACCCAGAAGTTCTCAGTAGACATTGATCAATCCTCACTGACTAATCAATGGTCTGGTGTTTAGCCAAGATGAAGAGCTGCTCTGAAAAAAAGGAAGGTTTTTGTTTAGGTTCAGATTCACTTCCTCTCACTGTGTGTCTCTTGCACAGTAATAGACTGCCGTGTCTTCAGCTTTGAGGCTGTTCATTTGCAGATACAGCTGGCTTTTGGCATTGTCCCTGGAGATGGTGAAGCGGCCCTTCACTTTGTCAGAGTAGTAACCAGTGGTTGAAGCAACCCATTCCAGGCCTTTCCCTGGAGCCTCTCTCACCCAGTACATGTCATAGCTACTGAAGGTGAATCCAGAGGCTTGGCAGGAGATACGGAGGGACTCTCCAGGTCTTATCACATCCCCTCCGGATTCCACCAACTGGATTTGAGACTGCACTCCTAAAAAGATTTTTTTTTTAAAAAAAATGAGATCTTCTTCATACAAGAGCAGAACATGGAAATAAACTTTACTTAGGGGAATAATTATATAATTACCTTTGAGGACGACTAGTAAGGACACAAGGTTTAACCACATTTTTGCTCAGTAATGAATGGAGGAAATTGACAGGAGAGGTTTCAGGAAATAGCAAAAGGTTGAAATTGGTGGGTGTTGTCTGAAGAGGGAAATCATGGGGCTCCTTTAAAGGGGAAACTGTGTCTCAATTTACATATTTGTCCAAATAAAAGAGCCCCTTAATGCATTGACCAATACATTTCAGCGAACACAACTTGCATGTGCATTTTGCAATTAATATTCCAAGCCTATGAAAAGGGTTAGGAGCCATTTTTTCCTATGAATTAATAGGAGAAAGGGACAGTTTTTTTGTACATTAACTGAAAGAAAATCCTGAAAAAAGAATAGCCTGTCTCAAAATGATTCAAGGTATTAAAGAATAAACTTTATTACAGATGATATAAAAAGGCTAGAACATCAGAGTTAGAATGTTTGCTACAAAATTGCTTCCTTAACCTTTTTTTCATGTTATGATTCACCACAAACACATTAAATGGCAGATAGGTCTCAAGGAAAACTTTGAACAGCAATAGCTCTTAGACTCATATACTGCTTCATAGTGCTTTACAGCCCTCTCTAAAGTGGTGTACAGAGTCAGCCTATTGCCCCAAACAATCTGGGTCTTCATGTTAGACTGAATGCTAGACTAGTTGGGTCCAATCAACTCAGAAACTTAAGTTATAGTGGGACTAAATACAGTCCTTCATTACAAACAGAATGATGTAAATTTTTCTTGAGAACTTTTCATTGAATTATTATAGAAATGAAAATAAAAAAAAGTATCCGGCCTCCAAAATGTCTAATGACAGTTGTTTTATTCCCTTCCCCACCCCCTTCACATGCATCGACATTGGCATTTCATGCAACAACATTGCCCCCCAGTGCCAAAAACAAGGAAGGAGGCATGCTCCAAATTCTCCAAGGAGATTCTTCTGGTGCAGATGTTTCCTCAAATGGCGGTTTAGATGTTTAGAAGGTTTATCTTGAAGTTTCATTTCCAGGCTTCTGCCATGATACTAAAGGGCAATATTCCGTTCCATTTTTTTTCCCCTGAAGATCGATCAACTTGTAAAAAGGGAAGATGAAACTGGAATTTTCAGGTCATTTTCATCATCTGACATTTTCTTACATCAAACTCTCTAATTCATGGGTGTCAAAGTCGCCGCATCACGTTGCTGTCAGGTGATGTGTCATGATGCTTTTTCCCTTCGCGGAGCTGGGTTGGGCGTGGCCTGTGCATGGCATATCCGGCCCATGGGTCGCCAGTTTGAGACCCCTGCAGGATTGGAAACGTACAAACAAAAGAGTCGTAAGGTTCTCACTTGATGGGGATCAGTCTTAATTGGTTAATCAAGGGACTGAGGCAGAATTTTTAATTAATTTTTATTTTATAATGTATTAATTGTTTTACATATTCACTGTATACGGTAGTAACATGTTCAGTAACAGTTTCCTTTTTCTTTTCTTTTTTTCCATTTCCAGGAAAGATTTGAAATTCCTTGACACATTTTCTGGTGACAAATATCAATGATAAATTATTTTTTATAAATTCTCAGCTTCCCTGTGAGTATCGTGCCTTCCTGAGAGGGCAAATTTTCTTGAGACTCGGTGATTTACGATGGAAGTAACAAAAACCAATCCTCATTGAGTAATCCAGGGTCTGAGGCTCAGTCAAGTTGAAGAGCTGCTCTGAAAAAAAGGAAGGTTTTTGTTTAGGTTCAGATTCACTTCCTCTCACTGTGTCTCTCGTACAGTAATAGACTGTCGTGTCTTCAGCTTTGAGGCTGTCCATTTGCAGATACAGCTGGCTTTTGGCATTGTCCCTGGAGGTGGTGAAACGGCCCTTGACTTTGACTGAGTAGTGAATAGTTCCAGAACCGGAGCTTATGTATGTCACCCATTCCAGTCCTTTCCCAGGAGCCTGTCTCACCCAGTTCATGTAGTAGCTGCTGAAGGTGAATCCGGAGGCTTGGCTAAGGTGACCAGACGTCCCGATTTTGGCGGGACACACCCGCTTTTTCGCCATTTGTCCCGCGTCCCGCCCGCCCTATTAAAAAGTCCCGATTTCTTGAAAGAATGCCCGACTAGGGCATTCTTTCAAAAAATCGCCCTGAAAGGCAGCAGGCCTCTCAGCTCGGGCCGGCTGTGGGCAGCGTTGGGGGCGGGCGGGCGTCCTGCGTTGTTGACTCCTCCGGCGGCGGCCTCGGAGGCGCCGCTGCTGTTGGGAGGGGTGAGGGACGAGGAGCCATCGCCGCTTTGAATTTACGTCACGAGCGGCGCAAACAGCCCTTCCTCATCCCCCTCCCCTTTCTTCCCCCTGTCGCCTCGCTGCCGCCGTTGCCCTGGAGCCGGGCGGGTGACCGGGAGACCGCGGCGCTTGGATGCTTGGAGCAGGTAAGCTGCCGGCTGCTCCTTTCCCCGTCTCCCGCCTCCTGTTCGTTGCTTGCCAGCCCGGCCAAAGGGAAGGCGGGAGGCGAGGAAAGGCCTCCTGAAAGGAGGGGAGGCTTTGGGAGCCCGCCTCCCTTTCGGGCCGAAAGGGAGGCGGGCTCCCGAAGCCTCCCCTCCTTTCGGGAGTCCTTTCCTCGCCTCCCGCCTTCCCTTCGGCCGGGCTGGCAAGCAACGAACGGGAGGCGGGAGACGGGGAAAGGAGGCAGCTTACCTGTCGCGAGCTGCAGGCATCCAAGCGCCCTCCCGCCTCCCCCCTCCCCCCCCTCCCCCCACCTCACCTGGACACCGACATTTGCTGTTTTGCCCTCTGCGCATGCGCAGCGTTCTGCGCATGTGCAGAGGGCAAAACTCAAATGGAGAAACCCACCCCCGTCAATGGTGTCCCGCTTGAAGAAAAAAAAATCTGGTCACTTTAGGCTTGGCAGGAGATACGGAGGGACTCTCCAGGTCTTCTCACATCCCCTCCAGATTCCACCAACTGGATTTGAGACTGCACTCCTAAAAAGATTTTTTTTTAAAAAAAATGAGATCTTCTTCATACAAGAGTAGAAAATGGAAATAAACTTTATTTAGGGGAATAATTATATAATTACCTTTGAGGACGACTAGTAAGGGCACAAGGTTTAACCACATTTTTGCTCAGCAATGAATAGAGGAAATTGACAGGAGAGGTTTCAGGAAATAGCACAAGGTTGATATTGGTGGGTGTTGTCTGAAGAGGGAAACCATGGGGCTCCTTTAAAGGGGAAACTGTGTCTCAATTTACATATCTGTCCCAATAAAAGAGCCCCTCAATGCATTGACCAATACATTTCAGCGAACACAACTTGCATGTGCATTTTGCAATTAATATTCCAGGCCTAAAAAAAGGGTTAGGAGCCATTTTTTCCTATGAATTAATAGGAGAAAGGGACAGGTTTTTTGTATATTAATGAAAGAAAAGCCTGAAAAAAGCATAGCCTGCAATAGCTCTTAGACTTAAACATTGCTTTACAGCCCTCTCTAAGTGGTTTACAGAGTCAGCCTATTGCCCCAAACAATCTGGGTCTTCATGTTAGACTGAATGCTAGATTAGTTGGGGCCAATAAACTCAGAAACTTAAGTTATAGTGGGACTAAATACAGTCCTTCATTACAAACAGAATGATGTAAATTTTTCTTGAGAACTTTTCATTGAATTATTATAGAAATGAAAATAAAAAAAGTATCCGGCCTCCAAAATAGCTAATGACAGTTGTTTTAATTCCATTCCCCACCCCCCACCAGGTGCATCGACATTGGCATTTCATGCAACAACATTGCCCCCCAGTGCCAAAAACAAGGAAGGAGGCATGCTCCAAATTCTCCAAGGAGATTCTTCTGGTGCAGATGTTTCCTCAAATGGCGGTTTAGATGTTTAGAAGGTTTATCTTGAAGTTTCATTTCCAGGCTTCTGCCATGATACTAAAGGACAATATTCCATTCCATTTTACCCCCCTGAAGATCGTTCACCTTGTAAAAAAGGAAGATGAAACTGGAGTGTTATAAGGAAATATCCTTCTCGGTTCAGTTCCAAGTGGGGAAAAGACACTGGATTCATGAAGGTTGCTTGGAAGGAAGGTTTAATGGTGGACAGGTGCACATGGCTTGAGCCCCTGTACAGAAAAGGTAGCTTACATGGTTCCAGGTGTGGTGAAGAGAAAAAGAGAAAGAGATATGCTGAGTTCCTGGTTTTTATAGTGTAAGTTGGGTCCCACCTCTTAGATTTCCTTTTCCTGTATAGAAATGTATCCCATTGGCTCTCAGACCCCCCAGGGGCATGCTGGGGTGGCTCTTGGCTTTTGTCTAATCCAGCTTTGGCTGAATGAAAGGGCCTTGGGCAAATCCTATTGTGGTTTTATCATGCAAAAGACTTTCAGCCAGGTGAGAGGAATGTGTGAGCTGGGCCCAGTCCTTAATAGCCCATTTGCAAGGCGTGGGAGTTTTCCAAGAGGAGTCTTGTCTGTTTAAAAAGCATGTTTCCAGATGTGTTCCACAGAATATTTTCTACCTTTTAATATCTCCTAGGATATCTCATTTCCTAGGAGAGGGGTGGGTGCTAACTTCCTACAATCCCTCATTTTTTTTTCAAAACATGTGAGTGCAACACATGTTTTGACACAAGCTTCAAATTGATCAGGTCAGGGAGATTTTATGGGTGCTTTCAATTTTCTCTGATGCAGAGGAGAAGTCGTTGAAAGAGGCAGTTGAAAGAGGCAGCAGCAGGATTCCTTCAGTGGCTCCCAAAAGGAGAGCTTTCAATCATGATGGTCAATGGCCAGGGCAAAAGTTCTGGAAATAAATTTACAGTATCCAATTTTCCATGCCAATTATGTTCAGATGTTTGATAACACTTTCAATGAGCTCCCAGACAGGTTTCAAGCAAGCACAGGCCCCACAATATTCCCACAGCCATGGTTTACCTTGAAATCACAGGCTGCCCATTTCCAAGGGATGGTTCTTGAATCTGCCCTAGCTCTTACTTTAGTGCATCTAGGATTTGTGAGTCCAAATTGAAGTTAGCCAGTGTGCAATCTAGGCTTTTCCTTTTTTTTTTTTTTTTTTTTTAGAATGAGCCCTGGGACTCTTACTCCTGAGACCACCAGTGCAAAATACCCTGCTTTACTGGGCAGCAGTCAGGCCTTGGGTTTTCGAAGATCCTTTCTGCTAGCTCTTCAAGTGGGGAAATTGCCTGAGGGGACCTGTCCCCTCCCCCATGGAATTAACAGGGAGATATGACTGCCTGGGCTTTAATGCCACAAAGCAGGAGTCAAAACAACAACAACAAAAAAACCAGCAAGCTAAAAGCAGCTTTGGGTGGAGGTAGGTGAAAAAGGGATAACCTCAGTCTAATTCTGAATGGCGTGTCTCTGTGTGTTTGTGTATGCAGCTACAAATTTCCCTCCCACTAGACAGAAATCTAAAGTGTACAGAACTCACTGTGGCAACCACTCCCAATACAATTCTTACATGAGTACATTAAACTGATTACAATATAGATGAGACAAGAAAGAGAAACATTACAATGAATTTCAGTGAATGAAGCAAGGAAAGAAAGAAAACAAAGGAAAAACTTTACAATGAATTTCTGTGACTGAAGCAAAGAAAGAAAGAAAAACTTTACAATGAATTTCTGTGACTGAAGCAAAGAAAGAAAGAAAAACTTTACAATGAATTTCTGTGACTGAAGCAAAGAAAGAAAGAAAAACTTTACAATGAATTTCTGTGACTGAAGCAAAGAAAGAAAAACTTTACAATGAAGTTCCCCCCTCCCCCTAGTCTTTTCAGCTGTCTTCTGAGGATTAAAAATAGATGTTTGGTCTTTATTTGTCCATCTCAGGGTCCTTTCATTCATGTCTGCTGGGTGGCCTTAGGTTTTGGTGGTAAGGCTGGTCAGTCAGGCTTGGAAAGATCTGCTCCACTCTGGTTGCTGTGATGACTAGAGGACTAGATTCAAACCCAATTCTGGCTCAAATGGATGGAATGTCTTTACTGGAGGCAGTTTCTGAGCCCATTTGGTCTGCTTCCATAGGCTTCAGGATCATGTGTGCAGGGCTGAAAGACATAAGAACAGGGTCCCTTCCCCCTTTTGCTGGTAATTCTACCACGAGAGGCATTGTAAAAGGATTAGAGATTTGGGGGGGGCAGGGTTTGAGGAAAACAATCAACACATCAGTATCGCAGTTAAATCAATTATAACAAAATGGAGACATCACCAGGGGAAAAAATGAACAGACATTTCCATCTTAGCAGAGAATTGGCATCCATTAAACATCACAGAAGGGCAATATTAAAACTGTTTGCATGTACATACAGTAAATGTGAGAATGGAATTTTCCTGTAAATTAACTTAAAACATTGTCCCTTAAATTTTGGCTTTTCTTAAAAACACAGAGAGGAATAGGAAAATTGAACTCTGTTCCTTGTCCCAGACCAGGTTGGCCAGTCCTAACTGGGCAAAGACATTTTCCTTTCTTTTCAGTGCTTTTAATTTTCTAACAATTTGAAATTCATATCTCTAGGAAACAGAGATATTTTACAGTTGCAATTACCTCGAGTGCGCACAAGACAAGACAAAGACGTACACATACACAAAACATGGACAAAGAGGATGACAGGACACACACACAAGTCCTTCCTGCCATAAATTTCAGTTAAATTAGGGAAGGCACAAATCTTAACAAACAAACCACGTGGTTACATATAAGAGAGAGAGAAGAAAAGAGAGAGAGAAGAAACAACAAACACCTCAACATTTTTCCTTTTCTGTTTTCTTAAGTACCTTTATTTAGCCAAATTGGCTGTTTTGTTTTGTTTTGTTTCTCTGTGTCATCCCTCAGCAAAGCCCATTTTCTACACAAGTTTCCTGCTTTTACTTTTGCACATTCCTGTCATACAGATATATTCCTGGCGTCCAAGGTTCCAAGCCCACACAAGGGTCTCTGCCACCCTCGAACTAGAGCTTCCCATGATCCTTTAAATGTAAGGTTCACTTTGGCTTAGCTAGTGACGCACTCAACAGTTTCAGAGACTAAAAAAACTCTGGGAAGGACTTCCGATTCCCTTGTAGAAGTAAGGCCCCCTTCCTGTAGGGAATCTCTCTAGGTTTATCAGATCCAAAAGGGGATCTGCAAGGACTAGCCGCCCCTGTACAGCTAGTACTAGGACCTCCACACTCACGGGCTTCACATTTAGAACTGAAAAATTCTGGGGTTTGCTTTTGGGATGTGCACATAAAAACGACAACAACAACAACAAAATTTGCTTTCCCACCCTTCAATCACACACACACACACACACACACACACACACACACACACACACACACACACACAGACATTCTTCCTCCTTCCCCAACAGAAGGTCCTGTGCTCTGTAAACGCTAAACAGAACTTACACAAATCAAAACAGAGAAAGAGAAGACATTAACACATAGGCTGGTAGATGAGAAAGAAACTCTATACTACCAAATGAGGATAAACAAAAATAATTCAATATTATGAAAAGCTGTATGAGCAAGAAGTTTCAGAAAATAAAATTAAAGAATATTTGAAAAAAAAAATGGAATTGCCTAAAGTACCAGAAAAGGACAAAAACTATTAAATGAATGAATATCAATGATGGAATTATCAGAAGCAGATCAAGAGACAAAAGAACAACCAAACACCAGGACCAGGTGGGCCAGTGGCAGAATTTTACAAAGATTTTACATAATGAGGTATTGATTGATGTAAAAGGTACCACATTCCTGAATGGGAGCAAATATTACTTTGATTCCAAAATAAGATTCAGATTTAATGCAGATAAAACTATAGGCCCATCTCTTCACTGAATGCTGACTATAAAATATATACTTCAATAATGGCAGCAAACTAAAAGGTTCCTAAATGAATTTATACATTCAGCTCTCTTAAGCTTTTCCTAAGAGACAGATTAAAAACAAAATGAGAATGATTTTAAATACATAAAAAAGGCACAAGAAAAGGATTCTATTCATTTTGATAATGGAAGTGCTAAATATAAATATTATGGCAGACACAGAAATTAAAGGCATGGAAACTTGAAAACTAATTTTGCACCAAGTGAGAAATAAAATAGGTTAATAACCAACCAAGACGAAGTTGTAGAAGGATTTGAAACTGCATCATTAACATAATACCAATCAGGAAAAAAAAAACAGAAATCCAAGAAACCAGCATGGCTGCACAAAGACCTCACTGACAAATTGAATGAAGGAAGGACAGATACAAAAAAATGGAAAGAGGGACACATAACTAATGCAGAATATCAGCAGATAGCAAGAATCTGTAAAGAAAAATCAGGAAACAAAAGCCTTGAATGAACAAAAACTTGCAACAAAAGTGAAAGATAATATAAAAGATTCTTCCAATACATAAAAAAAAACAAGAAGAAAAATCAAGGAAACAGTTGGACCACTAAGGAGAGAAGGCAACACAGAGAAAGCCATGAGTTGCTTAACTCATTCTTTGCATGTCTTCTTGCAAAAAGAAATGCAACCCAACTAACCAGAAATATAACTGGAAAGGAAAAAATAAAACAGACTGTAAACTAAAGTTAAAATAAGCAAAAACAGTAAGAGAACACCAGGTCCCAGAGTCCTAAAGGAGCTGGTAAATGAAATCTCAGAACCACTGCACATCTTAAAAAAAAAATCTTGGGACACGGGGACCACCTGAGAAACTGGGAAAAAGCTAATGTGGTTCCCATCTTCAAAAAGAAAGAAAAAAAAAACAAAATTCTGAGCCCTATCTAATGCAAAGAAAAGTAAAATCCTACCCCTAGGTAAGGAAAACCAAAAATATAGATAACTATTATAAATTGGTGCAACAAATTAAAACAGATTTGGAGAAGTGGAAAAGAACCACCATAAAATGAGTATCCTGCAATGGCTAGCAGACAAAACAGGGCTGGGGGGGGAGAAGGGGGGGAGAAGGGGGGAAGGAAATATCAAAGGATTTAGGAAGATACATTAACTTGGTTAAACAAAAAGCATGATTATTTTTTCCCTAAAATGATTTGTACCCAGACAACACACTATTCAATTGAAATTGGAATTTACATATGCCATAAAGTAAAATTAAAAGGCAAAAATTACCCCACACACACATACACACATGCAAACACACATTTCCCAGTTTTCTATGGTTTAAAGTAAAATTTAGAGGTAGGTACTCACCTTCTTTCCAAGCAGCCCTTGAATCAAAACCCCTTTAAAACCTAATTTCCAATGGCCCAGGTCAAATAAATTTATTTAGGCCAGGATCATTGAAGAGGCTAGCTTGGAATCCATCTGGCTCGCCAATTGTTATAAGGAAATATCCTTCTAGGTTCAGTTCCAAGTGGGGAAAAAGACACTGGATTCATGAAGGTTGCTTGGAAGGAAGGTTTAATGGTGGACAGGTGCACATGTCTTGAGCCCCTGTACAGAAAAGGTAGCTTACATGGTTCCAGGTGTGGTGAAGAGAAAAAGAGAAAGAGATATGCTGAGTTCCTGGTTTTTATAGTGTAAGTTGGGTCCCACCTCTTAGATTTCCTTTTCCTGTATAGAAATGTATCCCATTGGCTCTCAGACCCCCCAGGGGCATGCTGGGGTGGCTCTTGGCTTTTGTCTAATCCAGCTTTGGCTGAATGAAAGGGCCTTGGGCAAATCCTATTGTGGTTTTATCATGCAAAAGACTTTCAGCCAGGTGAGAGGAATGTGTGAGCTGGGCCCAGTCCTTAATAGCCCATTTGCAAGGCGTGGGAGTTTTCCAAGAGGAGTCTTGTCTGTTTAAAAAGCATGTTTCCAGATGTGTTCCACAGAATATTTTCTACCTTTTAATATCTCCTAGGATATCTCATTTCCTAGGAGAGGGGTGGGTGCTAACTTCCTACAGGAGTTTTCAGGTCATTTTCATCATCTGACATTGTCTTACATCAAACTCTCTAATTCATGGGTGTCAACCTCGCCGCATCACGTTGCTGTCAGGTGATGTGTCATGATGCTTTTTAATTGGACAAAGGGCCAGTTTGTTATACATTATCTATTATTATCTATTATTATCTATTATTATCTAAATGTAGTTCATAAAATCATATATCAAAAAGTCCTTCCTGTCAATGATTACTTCAGCTTCAGCCGCAACAATACACGAGCACATAATAGATTCAAACTAAATGTAAACCGCTCCGAACTCGACTGCAGAAAATGCGACTTCAGCAACAGAGTGATCAATGCCTGGAATGCACTACCTGACTCTGTGGTTTCTTCCGCAAACCCCCAAAACTTTAACCTTAGACTGTCTACAGTAGACCTCTCCCCATTTCTAAGAGGTCTATAAGGGGCGTGCATAAGCGCACCACTGTGCCTACCGTCCCTGTCCTACTGTCCTATTGTCCTCTTTTATCGTTACTTTTTACTTATGTTTATACAAACTACTGCTATCCTGTACACGTTTGACAAATAAAATAAATAAATAAGTAAGTAAGTAAGTAAGTAAGTAAATAAATAGACAAATAAATAAACAAAAGGAACACTTCAAAACATCAGCATTTCTGCAAATGATTTCTACAAATTGAGTTCCATCTTCTCATTTGGTGTCTATATTATAACATTTATAAATGTTTAACTGATTATATGTTCACTGAATAAGACAATATGATCCTTTCATGTTGTTGCCAGTTCCAGCAAAGATTTGAGATGCCTTGCTCAGTTTCTCTGGTAACGAAAACCCAGAATCCATCTTTTTTTATATAAAATTTCTGATTTTCACCTTGAAGTCTCCTGAGATGTAAAATTTCATTGAGAACATTTCACTGAATTATTACAGAAATCAAATTTAAAATTTAAAAAGGTATCTTGCCTCCACAATATCTATTTTTATTCCCTTCCCCACCCCCACCAGGGGCATACACAATGGGGTTTCATGTAACAGCATTGGCCCCCAGTGTCAAAAGTGATGAGTGGAAGCATAGTCTTAATTCTCCAATGAGATTCTGTTCAGCAGGCATTCACATTTCCTGAATATGTGAATCTAGAAGGTTTACCCTGAAGTTCTATTTCCAGGCTTCTGCCAGGATACTCAAGGATCAATATTCCATTCCATATTTTTCCCCCTGAAGATCGTTCACCTTGTAAACAAGGAAGATGAAACTGGGATTTTCAAGCCATTTTCATCATCTTACATTTTCTTACATCAAACTCTCTAATTCTCGGGTGACAAACTAGCTGTGATGTATTGTGAACTTTTTCACGGAGCTGGGGTGGGTGTGGCCTGTGCATGGCATATCCAACCCATGGGCCACCCATTTGACACCCCTGCAGGATTGGAGAAGTACAAACAAAAGAGTCCTAAGTTTCTCACTTGATGGAGATCAGTCTTAATTGGCTAATCAAGGGACTGAGGCAGGATTTTTAATTTATAATGTATTAATTGTTTTACATATTCACTGAATATGGTAGTGACATATTCAGTAACAGTTTCCTTTTGTTTTCATTTCCAGGAAAGATTGAAATACCTTGACACATTCTCTGCCGACAAATAGCAATGATAAATTATTTTAAATAAATTCTCAGCTTCCCTGTGAGTATTGTCCCCTCCTGAGAGGGCAGATTTTCTTGAGACTCAGTGAATTACGATGGAAGTAACAAAAACCAATCCTCATTGAGTAATCCAGGGTCTGAGGCTCAGAAAGGAAGGTTCTGGTTTGAGAACCAAATACCCAGAAGTTCTCAGTAGACATTGATCAATCCTCACTGACTAATCAATGGTCTGATGTTTAGCCAAGATGAAGAGCTGCTCTGAAAAAAAGGAAGGTTTTTGTTTAGGTTCAGATTCACTTCCTCTCACTGTGTGTCTCTTGCACAGTAATAGACTGCCGTGTCTTCAGCTTTGAGGCTGTTCATTTGCAGATACAGCTGGCTTTTGGCATTGTCCCTGGAGATGGTGAAGCGGCCCTTCACTTTGTCAGAGTAGTAACCAGTGGTTGAAGCAACCCATTCCAGGCCTTTCCCTGGAGCCTCTCTCACCCAGTACATGTCATAGCTACTGAAGGTGAATCCAGAGGCTTGGCAGGAGATACGGAGGGACTCTCCAGGTCTTATCACATCCCCTCCGGATTCCACCAACTGGATTTGAGACTGCACTCCTAAAAAGATTTTTTTTTTTAAAAAAAATGAGATCTTCTTCATACAAGAGCAGAACATGGAAATAAACTTTACTTAGGGGAATAATTATATAATTACCTTTGAGGACGACTAGTAAGGACACAAGGTTTAACCACATTTTTGCTCAGTAATGAATGGAGGAAATTGACAGGAGAGGTTTCAGGAAATAGCAAAAGGTTGATATTGGTGGGTGTTGTCTGAAGAGGGAAATCATGGGGCTCCTTTAAAGGGGAAACTGTGTCTCAATTTACATATTTGTCCAAATAAAAGAGCCCCTTAATGCATTGACCAATACATTTCAGCGAACACAACTTGCATGTGCATTTTGCAATTAATATTCCAGGCCTATGAAAAGGATTAGGAGCCATTTTTTCCTATGAATTAATAGGAGAAAGGGACAGTTTTTTTGTACATTAACTGAAAGAAAATCCTGAAAAAAGAATAGCCTGTCTCAAAATGATTCAAGGTATTAAAGAATAAACTTTATTACAGATGATATAAAAAGGCTAGAACATCAGAGTTAGAATGTTTGCTACAAAATTGCTTCCTTAAACTTTTTTTCATGTTATGATTCACCACAAACACATTAAATGGCAGATATGTTTCAAGGAAAACTTTGAACAGCAATAGCTCTTAGACTGAGATACTGCTTCATAGTGCTTTACAGCCCTCTCAAATGTGGTGTACAGAGTCAGCCTGTTGCCCCAAACAATCTGGGTCTTCATGTTAGAAGGCATGCTAGACTAGTTGGGTCCAATCAACTCAGAAACTTAAGTTATAGTGGGACTAAATACAGTCCTTCATTACAAACAGAACGATGTAAATTTTTCTTGAGAACTTTTCATTGAATTATTATAGAAATGAAAATAAAAAAAAGTATCCGGCCTCCAAAATGTCTAATGACAGTTGTTTTAATTCCCTTCCCTACCCCCCACCAGGTGCATCGACATTGTGATTTCATGCAACAACATTGCCCCCCAGTGCCAAAAACAAGTAAGGAGGCATGCTCCAAATTCTCCAAGGAGATTCCTTTGGTGCAGATGTTTCCTCAAATGGCGGTTTAGATGTTTAGAAGGTTTATCTTGAAGTTTCATTTCCAGGCTTCTGCCATGATACTAAAGGACAATATTCCATTCCATTTCCCCCCCACCCTGAAGATCGATCACCTTGTAAAAAGGGAAGATGAAACTGGAATTTTCAGGTCATTTTCATCATCTGACATTTTCTTAAATCAAACTCTCTAATTCATGGGTGTCAAACTCGCCGCATCACGTTGCTGTCAGGTGATGTGTCATGATGCTTTTTCCCTTCGCGGAGCTGGGGTGGGCGTGGCCTGTGTATGGCATATCCAGCCCATGGGCCGCCAGTTTGACACCCCTGCATGATTAGAAACATACAAACAAAAGAGTCGTAAGGTTCTCACTTGTTGGGGATCAGTCTTAATTGGCTAATCAAGGGACTGAGGCAGAATTTTTAATTTATAATGTATTAATTGTTTTACATATTCACTTAATACGGTAGTAACATGTTCAGTAACAGTTTCCTTTTTCTTTTCTTTTTTCCATTTCCAGGAAAGATTTGAAATACCTTGACACATTTTCTGGTGACAAATATCAATGATAAATTTTTTTTTATAAATTCTCAGCTTCCCTGTGAGTATCGTGCCCTCCTGAGAGGGCAAATTTTCTTGAGACTCAGTGAATTACGATGGCAGTAATAAAAACCAATCCTCATTGAGTAATCCAGGGTCTGAGGCTCAGTCAAGTTGAAGAAGTGCTCTGAAAAAAGGAAGGTTTTTGTTTGGCTTCCTCTCACTGTGTGTCTTCCACAGTAATAGAGTGCCGTGTCTTCAGTTTTGAGGCTGTTCATTTGCAGATACAGCTGGCTTTTGGCATTGTCCCTGGAGATGGTGAACCGTCCCTTCACTTTATCTGAATAGAGAGTTCCTGAACCAGTGTTTATAAATGCCACCCATTCCAATCCTTTCCCAGGAGCCTGTCTCACCCAGTACATGTCAGAGCTGCTGAAGGTGAATCCAGAGGCTTGGTAGGAGAGACGGAGGGACTCTCCAGGTCTTCTCACATCCCCTCCGGATTCCACCAACTGGATTTGAGACTGGACTCCTAAAAAGATTTTTTTAAAAACAAATGAGATCTTCTTCATACAAGAGCAGAACATGGAAATAAACTTTACATATGCTCAGGGGTGGCCAAACTATGGTTCTTTGAGGACATGTGGACTTCAACTCCCAGAATTCCTGAGCTAGACATGCATGCATGGCTGGCTCAGGAATTCTGGGAGTCGAAGTCCACAGGTCCTGAAAGAACCATAGTTTGGCCACCCCTGAGTCATAGGGGAATAATTATATAATTACCTTTGAGGACGATTAGTAAGGACACAAGGTTTAACGACATTTTTGCTCAGTAATGAATGGAGGAAATTGACAGGAGAGGTTTCAGGAAATAGCACAAGGTTGATATTGGTGGGTGTTGTCTGAAGAGGGAAACCATGGGGCTCCTTTAAAGGGGAAACTGTGTCTCAATTTACATATCTGTCTGAATTAAAGAGCCCCTCAGTGCATTGACCAATACATTTCAGCAAACACAACTTGCATGTGCATTTTGCAATTAATATTCCAGGCCTATGAAAAGGGTTAGTAGGAGCCATTTTTTTCCTATGAGTTAATAGGAGAAAGGGACAGTTTTTTTGTACATTAAGTGAAAGAAAAGCCTGAAAAAAGCATTGCCTGTCTCAAAATGATTCAAGGTATTAGAGTAAAGTGACCAGATTTTTTTTTAAGCGGGATGGGGGGGCGGGCCCGCCTGGGCGCCGCCATTTGTTTTGCCCTCTGCGCATGCGCAGAACGCTGCGCATGCGCAGAGGGCAAAACACAGCAAATGTCGGCGTCCAGGTGGGGGGGAGGCGGGAGGCCTTTCCTCGCCTCCCGCCTCCCCTTCGGGAGCCGGCAGCCCTTCGGGAGCCGGGAGCCTTTCCTCGCCTCCCGCCTCCCCTTTCCTCGCCTCCCGCCTCCCCTTCGAGAGCCGGGAGCCTTTCCTCGCCTCCCGCCTCCCCTTCGGGAGCTGCCCTGGGGCCGGGCTGGCAAGCGACGAACGGGATGTGGGAGACGGGGAAAGGAGGCAGCCGGCAGCTTACCTGTCGTGAGCTCCAGGCATCCAAGCACCGCGGTCTCCCGGTCGCCCGCCCGGCACCAGGACAACGGCGGCAGCGAGGCGACGGGGGGAAGGAAGGAGAGGGGGACGAGGAAGGGCTGTTTGCGCCGCCAGAGGGGCCGCTCATGAGCTCAAACCAACGACGGCAGCGGCGACGGCTCCTTGTCCCTCACCCCTCCACCTGCATCCCAACAGCAGCGGCGCCTCCGAGGGTGAGGCTAGGGATGGGGCGGGGGAAGGAGAGGAGGAGCAGCCCCCCTTCCCCCTCTCCCCAGCAGGCAGCCGGCTCACTGAAATTCCGCCCGACTTGCTTCCGGTACCTCTCTTTTGTGCTTCCCGGGCTAAGGTGACCAGACGTCCCGCTGTTTCGGCATTCTTTTAAAAAAAGCGGGACTTTTTGGAAAGAATGCGGGATGCGGGACACATGCTTGAAAAGCGTGTCTGTCCCGCCAAAAGTGAGACGTCTGGTCACCTTATATTAGAGAATAAACTTTCTTATTACAGATTATATACAAAGGTTAGAACAGCAGAGTTAGAATGCTTGCTAAAAAAATTGCTTCCTTAACCTTTTTTTCATATTATGATACACCACAAAAACATTAAATGGCAGATAGGTCTCAAGGAAAACTTTGAACAGCAATAGCTCTTAGACTGAGATACTGCTTCAAAGTGCTTTACAGCCCTCTCTAAAGTGGTTTACAGAGTCAGCCTATTGCCCCAAACAATCTGGGTCTTCATGTTAGACTGAATGCTAGACTAGTTGGGTCCAATCAATTCAGAAACTTAAGTTATAGTGGGGCTAAATACAGTCCTTCATTACAAACAGAATGATGTAAATTTTTCTTGAGAACTTTTCATTGAATCATTATAGAAATGAAAATAAAAAAAGTATCCGGCCTCCAAAATATCCAATGACAGTTGTTTTAATTCCCTTCCCCACCCCCAACCAGGTGCATCGACATTGGCATTTCATGCAACAACATTGCCCCCCAGTGCCAAAAACAAGGAAGGAGGCATGCTCCAAATTCTCCAAGGAGAGTCCTTTGGTGCAGATGTTTCCTCAAATGGCGGTTTAGATGTTTAGAAGGTTTATCTTGAAGTTTCATTTCCAGGCTTCTGCCATGATAGTAAAGGACAATATTCCATTCCATTTTTTCCCCTTGAAGATAGATCATCTTAAAAACAGGAAAGATGAAACTGGAATTTTCAGGCCTTTTTCATCATCTGACATTCTCCATAGTGGGCGGAGCTAACCTCCAAGAATGGGATGATCCAATCCATCAGCCAATGAGGACTGAGTCAGACTCTATAAAAGCTGTAACCCCGAAGGGCACCCCCTCTTTCGACTCAGTCCTTAGTCGAGGACTAGTGTTCCTAACCTAGCAGGTTAAATCACCTATTATTCTTCTGTTCTACTATCTTCATCTTCAACCAGTAAGATTCAACTGACAACTGCGGCTGGTGGCTTCTGTTCACCTCTGGTGAAATCCACCACCAACTACCTGAGGACAGTTAAAGCGGCCTGGCCATCCAACTTCAAGATATAAGTCACAGAAGCTGTCCGCTTGAGTGACCATCGGCCAGGGCGGCTTTGCCGCTGACCGCTACAAGGGGTAAGCTGATTCTTCAAACAACCTGAATCCGACTGTAATTGCCCCTTTAAATCAGCTCCTGCGCTTCTGCGCCCAAAAAGAGCTATTAACTTCCTCAAACTGCCTCTCTCTTCATTGTGCTGACATAGCCTGTGTGGATCGGTAAGCCGCTCCTTCAGAAATTACCATTAACACCTGTTTTTCAAATTGGAAGTTGACAGTGGCCCGACAAACAGCTGAGAGAGAAAAGGCCTTCTGCGCATGCCCAGAACTCATCCTACAGCTTTACTTTGCCGTTTCTGAGACCAGGAAGCAAGTGCGCAGCCGCAGAGCTCATCTAAGAGCTTTACAGTCAAACCGGCAATTAACGGCTTTCTCACCCTCGCGCTTCTCAGCTGCTGCTCGGGGCGAAGAGAGGGAATCCCCTGACGTCATCAGGGATTACCCACAGACGTTAGGAGCCGTTTCGCTCCTCCTGGCTGCTTTCGGCGTTTGAGAGCTGCTGAAGTGCTGGACAGCTCCACAGCTGACGGAGCTTCATGCTGAGCCTCAGAAGCACTCAGCAACGAGGGGATTTCTGCAAAAGTGTTCTAACTTAAGCTTCCTTTTCTTTTAAAATTAGCTGGCTGTTGGCACCACCCTCTGCGTGAGCCCACCAGCTACAAACAACACCAAATTTCAAATGGCTGATAAAGGGGCCAAGCAGAAGCCCAAGGCAACCAAGGAGAAGCAACCTGATACAGAGACCAGGCTCAACTCTGCTTCTCACAGGGATCGCTCTCCCCTTCGTCATTCTCAACAGAAGGACGGGGGACATCGGGATAAAGTCCCTGAGAAGGTCAAGAAGCCACCTTCAACCTCCTCCGGTCCAAAAGAAGGGAGCGATAATTTATCTTCACGTTCCAGACAATCATCAGGGGCTCTATCTTTGGATAACCCCAACCTTTGTCTGGGTGACAATGACATCTGGGAGGAACCTCGCATTTCGCAAATTCCTTCACCTGTTACCCAACAAGTCACACCATCTGCCATTTTTCAGAACCCTGAGGTTCAGGCTCTCATCCAGGCTGCCATTAAGGAAGGCATCGCTGCAGGCCTTCAACAAACTTCGGCCACTAGGCATTCAACTACAGAACAGCCATTACCACAAACACCATTGCGTCGAACCACGATGGTCACTGAATGGGACCAGCTCCCCAAAACCGACGCCACCACGCTCCAGGATTCTCCTAAATCCTTGCGTGACGCAGATGACCAGGGACAAGATTTGGACTTATCATCCGATGAAGACCTTGCCCCTGAACCTGTCACGACTACTGGCCTCTTCAATCCGGCTTTATTTAAGTCGCTTCTCCATAAAGCAAGAGCAGCAGCAAAGATGCCTCCGGTGGAGTCCAAATCATCTGGAGAGGAACCAGCTGATCCTCTTTTTGAGGAAACAACCTCTCAAGAGGAGGTTATACCAAATCCAAAACTGTTCATCGAAGCAGTCACCAAACAATGGCTGACTCCTATTACAGGAGCCGCTCCATCTTCTTTAGACAAAAAATACTATAACGTGGCTCAGGGCCTGGCACAACATCTGCCTGTTCCACCAGTGGATGAGCCCATCAAGGCTCTCTACTCAGCCAATCCTTTACCAGGAGATGGCGAGGAACTACTTCGTCCGGAGGAACGCCGAGCGGAGCAGGCGATCTTACGGGCTCATCAATCAGCTGCCTGGGCAGTAAGAGCTTTGGCCACAGCATCATTTTTTGCCGGACCTCTATTCGCTGGCTAAAAGCCCTTCAAGAACAATCGTCTGAAGTGCGTATGTGCCAGGACATAAACAAACTATTGGCTGTGGCACAGTTTACATCCGATGCCACACTACAAAGTGCACGCTTCGCGGCAAGATCCATGGGAGCATCCATTGTAGCACGCCGCATGCACTGGCTCCGTGGCTGGCAGTCCGACGCTCGACATAAATGGAGGCTGGCCACTTCCCCAGTTCAGGGTCAGTCCCTTTTTGGGGGGCCCTTGGACTCGTACTTGATCGAGTCCAAGGATAAACGTAAGGTACTTCCAAATTGCACACGCAGAGGTCCTTCCAAAACACCTACTCCTCCTCCGCCTCCTCCACCCAGACGTCCATATAGGGCTCCTAGGTATAGGGGCAGATATCAGGCGGGTGGACGACAAACTCCAGTACAGGATAGACCTAGGGCGGAACCTCCGGCCAAGCGCCCTTTTCGGGGTGCAGGCGGACGCTCCTACCACCGCAACAAATAGATCCTGAGGTCCTTCCCATTGGGGGTCGCCTGCAGTTTTTTGCTGGGCGATGGGAAGAGACTACTTCCGATAGTTGGGTGCTAGAGACCATTTCATCAGGACTCGCACTCGACCTTTTTTCCACCCCACCGGGATTTTTTATGAGGTGCCCCCAGTCCTCGGATTCCCAAAAGCGAGCTCTAATGCTAGCCGCTATCCAGCATCTGTTGGATATCCATGCTATCCAATGGGTTCCGGAGGACCAGCGGGGACAAGGATTCTATTCCAATTTGTTCCTTGTCAAGAAATCCTCGGGGGGATGGAGAGCAGTCTTGGACCTCAAGCGACTGAACAAATACGTTGCCTATAAGAGGTTCAAGATGCACACGCTACATTCCATATTGGCGTGTGTAAGGAAGGGCGATTTCATGACTTCCATTGATTTGACAGAAGCCTATCTACACGTACCAATTCGGCCTTCCCACCAAAAGTATCTTCGATTCTGTTACATGTCTGATCATTATCAGTATTCGGCACTGCCATTCGGTCTGTCCTCCGCCCCGCGGGTTTTCACGAAAATCCTAGCTGCCCTAGCGGCAAGCGTGCGGTCTATTCCAATTCGCCTACACTGTTATTTAGATGACATTTTGATTTTATCGTCCACAGTCTCACAAGCGGAGAATGACCTTCAGTTAACTATGCAGTGCTTAGAAGAGCATGGCTTCTCCTTAAATATAGAAAAGAGCCAGCTCAATCCCACTACCCGAATTACTCATCTTGGGGCTATCGTGGATACCCTGGAGGGCAGGGTGTTTCTTTCCCAGGAAAGACAGGACAATCTGATCACTATGGTCCAGCAGGTTCTCTGTCTCAGAAGAGCGCCATTGAAGCAGCTCTCATCTCTATTGGGAAAGATGATTTCGGCCATCCATATTACTCCCTGGGCACAACTGCACTCCAGGGATCTTCAATGGCTATTGTTACCATACCAAAGGGCAGGTAAGAGTAATTCACCAGCAAAAATCAGCATTCCATCCTCTGTCCGTCGATCCCTCCAGTGGTGGCGCTCCAAGGCGATATCCGAAGGATCCAGCTTCTTCGAACCCAACCGGGTGATGGTGACAACAGACGCCAGTCTGCAGGGATGGGGTGCTCATGTACAATCTCAAGTAGCCCAAGGAACGTGGTCTCATTCGGAGACACTGTTAAATATCAACATTCTGGAACTCAGAGCAGCATTTCTTGCTCTGCAGCAATTTCACAATGTCCTTCACAACCGGCATGTTCTACTAATGACCGACAACGTCACCACCAAAGCGCATGTGAACCGCCAGGGTGGGACGGTTTCCAAAGGTCTCATGTCAGAAGCCAAGGCTCTAGGGCTTTGGGCGGAGCGCAACTTGCTCTCGATTCGAGCGGAACACATATCGGGAGTCAAAAATATAACAGCGGACTGGCTCAGTCGCAATGCAGTGGACTCGGCGGAGTGGAGTCTGCACCAGGACATTTTTCAAGAATTGGTACAGCGATTCGGTCTTCCGGTGATCGACCTTTTTGCAACTCCACTCAACGCCAAACTACCGAGGTTTCTCTCACGTTACCGGTCGCAGGGTGCCGAGGACATAGATGCGCTCCGCTGCCCATGGCCGAAGGGCTTGTTATACGCCTTTCCTCCTCTGGCAGTGATTCCACAAGTCATTCGTCGAATCATAGCCGAGGAGGCGGAGGTAATTCTACTGGCACTATATTGGCCCAGGAGAACGTGGTTTGCGGACCTCCAAGCGCTTTCGATCAGCTCGCCTTGGAGGATTCCTCCGACAGAGTATTCGCTTTCTCGGGGATCCTTGAATCACCCGGATCCGCATTGGTTCAAACTGACCGCTTGGCACTTGACCGGTGTAGCCTAAGTAAGCGGGGGGTACCAGAAACAATCATAGACACATTAATGTTGTCACGCCGATCTTCAACCAATCGCATTTACTCTGCAACATGGAAAAGGTTTTGTGCCTGGTGTTTAACAGTACAACTATGTCCAGTAGAACTAACTATAGTGGGCTTGTTACGGTTTTTGCAGGCTGGTCTAGATAAAGGGTTGGCTCCCAATACACTAAGACGCCAAATTGCGGCTTTGTCTACAGTACTTACCTGTGATAGCGCGGTTTCATTATCAGCGCATCCGCTGATTCGCCGATTTCTGAAGGCGGCTGTTAACATTTCTCCTCCGATTATACACCGCTATCCAACATGGGACCTATCACGGGTATTACTGGCATTGACCGCAGAACCATACGAGCCGTTGCGTACAGTGTCACTGAGACAACTAACTCTCAAGGTGGCATTTCTGGTAGCCATAACTTCGGCTCGCCGGATATCCGAACTTGCGGCTTTATCAGTGCGAGAGGATTTATGTATTTTTCATCCAGATAAGGTTGTGCTCCGATTGGATCCAACCTTCATTCCAAAGGTTAACACACCTTTTCATAGGACGCAGGAGTTAGTGTTACCAGCGTTTTATGCTCAGCCTTCAACTGACTCGGAAAGGCAGTGGCACAACATAGATGTTCGGAGGGCAGTTAAGATATATAACGTACGCACGGCGTCATTCCGACGCTCCGAAGCATTATTTGTTTGTTTTCAACCAAAATCTATGGGTAAGAAGGCATCACCAGCGCTCATTGGCAGCTGGATCAGAGCCTTGATAGCAGACATTTACTCTGATCAAAATCTTCCCCCGCCTGAGGGTATAACTGCACATTCCACAAGTAGTGCAGCTACCACGGCAGCGTGGTCGGTCAGTACTTCACTGGAGGAGGTTTGCAGAGCGGCAACATGGTCCTCTCCAGTGACTTTTATCCGACACTATAAGGTAGACCAATTCGCATCGGCTGACGCCGAATTTGGGCGACAGGTACTACGTAATGCCATTATACCAGAGGAACACCATGAACAGGGTTCGAACCCACCCTAGGGACTGAACTGCTTTGGCATGTCCCATTCTTGGAGGTTAGCTCCGCCCACTATGGAGAACGGGGCGTTGTTACTTACCTGAACGCCCCTTCTCATAGGGCGGAGCTAACCTCCAAGTCCCTCCCTGTTGGGTTTCTATTTACATAACAGTTATTCTTTGAATTCATGCTGTTTTATCATTGCATGACAGTTATTATTTGATTTCCTGCTGTTGAATAAAGTTTGGTTAGGATGTTACACTATGGGTCTGACTCCGTCCTTCGTCTCAAGAGGGGGTGCCCTTCGGGGTTACAGCTTTTATAGAGTCTGACTCAGTCCTCATTGGCTGATGGATTGGATCATCCCATTCTTGGAGGTTAGCTCCGCCCTACGAGAAGGGGCGTTCAGGTAAGTAACAACGCCCCGTTTTCTTACAGGAAACTCGCATGTACACAGTGTAATTAACATTTCGGCCCTAAGAAAAGCATTGAACCTCATTTTTTTATCTGTGAGTTCATAGGAAAAAGAACCAATTTGCCGTACATTCACTAAAACAAAAAGCTGAAAATTTTCAGCAGTGATCCAATGATTTAGGATAATAGAAAATAAACTTAATTATCAGAGAGTTTATTAAAAAACCTAGCACAGCAGATTTGGAATGTTTGCTATTAAAATTGCTTCCTTGAGCTTTCTTTATTTTATGGAAGATCCCAAATACACTAAATGGCAATTAAGCTTTAAGGAACACATTGTTGCAGCCACTCAACTGTCTAAGTCTTTGCTTGTGACCAAATGCATTCTCTCAGTTCAAACAGAATGTTAAAGAATTATCTTCGTATTGTTCAAAGGATTCTGTTTGCTCTGTGTTAACTCTTGTAAACCCAGACATGGCTTCCCACTAATCAGGGGTGGGCTGCTGAGGGTTCTCAGGGGTTCGGGGGAACCTCTAGCTAAGTTTCTGTGCAGTTCAAGGAACTCCAAAATCCCACACCTAGCTGGCCCTGCCCACCCCACCCTGCTCCTCCCAGGAGTCCCCACGCAGCCCATTTTGGATGCATGTAAGTGCAGGGCACGGGCAGAGGCTAGGGGAGGGCAAAAAATGGGCCTACTGGAAGTTTGGCCCATTTCCATCCTCCAGAGGGCCTCTGGAGCCTGGGGAGGCCATTTTCACCCTCCCAGAGGCTCGGGGAAAGCCTCTGGAGCCCAGGGAGGACAAAAACACACACACACCACCGTGGTGCAGGAGGCCGACTAGGTCATGCCAACCATGGCCACGCACACCCAGCAACCGGACAGAGAACCAATTACTAAATTTTTTGAAACCCACCCCTGCCACTAAGGACAGAACCTAAATTATTTTCAGAACCTAAATTATTTTCAGAACCTAAATTATTTTCAGAACCTAAATTATTTTCAGAACCTAAATTATTTTCAGAACCTAAATTATTTTCAGTTCCAGGTTTGAAATTCCTGGATACATTTCTCTGGCAATGACGACCAAAAAACCATCCTTTTATAAAAATTTCTCAGTTTCGAGCTTCCGGTTTTGAGGTTCCGTCGGAGAGGGGAGGCTGAAAGAGATCTGTCAGCTGAAACCCCTTTTTTCCACGAAATTTGGCAGCCGTAAGGCAACCACTGCTCCTGTAGGGATCGGTGGGAGGAAGGGGGAAGCTCGGAGCATCTGTGGGTGGTATGCGACTCCCCCAGAGAGCTAGAGAAACCTCCTAATGCCGATCGTGAAGAAACCAGCCTTCCAGGCCGGTCCGGAGACGTGACTGATAACGCTGAAGAGGGAAGCGAGAAGAAACAGCCAAAACGAGCGTGGAAGCTGATGGATTTATGTGAGTGACCTTTCAACAGCTAAAGATCTATTTTGTGAGACTGCCCTGTTTGCCAAGTGTAACATAGAAGGCTTCGAGAGCGTCCCTCTTGTGTAAAAAGCGGCGATTGCGTATTGGAGTGGACAGAGAAGCAGAGGAGAGGCAGTGGTGTTAAAACTGCCGACTCCTGATTAATTGGAAAACTCTTCGTGTTCTTGGAAATAATTTATGGCAGCAGGGCAGACACTATCAGAAAGTGAGCTGAGCAGAGGAAATCTGTGGAGGAAGAAATAAACTACGGAACTCATTGTGGATTAGCTGTGAAAAGATTTAAAAATGGAGTCTATTTAAAAGAAGGAAAGAACTGTGTTAAGAAATATTTGCGACTTTTGGGATTATTAACTGAGTGAACTGAAAGTAAATTTGAACTGATTTGAAAGAGACAATAATTTTAAAGTGAAGCTAAAGGAAATTTGGACGAAATTTGTGAGAGGAGGAAGGAGCTGATCCGAAGAATGGACTTGACAGTGAGGTGTGACTAAGCAAACTGGAGACATTTTGGAAACCGGAAGAAGAAAGAAGAACTAACTGTACAATAGTTTGTTTAGGAATAAGACTGAATGATTTAAAATAAGCAATTAAGTAACTAACTAAGATGTAACTAGTTAAGTAATTGATTTACTCCTCTCCTTTCCTTTTTTCTTTCCTTTCCTTCTTTTTTGATTGCGTTTTTCAATGTAGATAGTTATGTGAACTGACTACTATAAGATTTCCTCTTTCTATTCCTCTCTATCTCTTTATATTTACGAGTATAGATATCTTTAGTACTGAAATATATAGACTTATAAAATAGACTAATTAATAATAGTATTTAACTCTCATTAAGCGTTTCTATATTTGTTTTAAGTGACTGACAGGGGTGATTTTTTTTAAAAAAAAACATAGATTCTGAAAGTTTATTAAGAAAGAAGAAAGTTCTGCTAAATATAGTATTTGATGTGATTAAGATCTATTAGGAATAACAAAACTATATGGTTCTCTGGAATAATTTTTGGAATTCAGTAAAAATGTCTAGCACTTCTACTATTGTGAAGACAGGGAAAAAGGTACCACCTGCAACTCCAACCCCTTTAGGCCAGCGTAGTGCTGAGACAGTAACAACAGGTGATCAGGTAACATTAGCCTCAATTCAAGAAATGATGCTAAAAATGCAACAAAAAATGGATACGCATCATGAAGAAACTAGGGACGACATTAAAAAAGTGGATAATAGAATTGGAAAAATAGATGCTAAAATGGAAGGTATACAAGAGGCTATGGCAAAAAACGAACAAAAACTAAATGAATTGCAGGAACATACTGAAAAAATAGAACAAAGATTGGAGGGTACTGAAAACAGGGTGGAATCGGTGAATAGAGACCTGGAGGAGGCAATTGCGTATCTCGAGCTCGAGAAATCTAGCTTTTTCCTTAGATTTCAAAATGTACCGGAAAGTAGGGAGGAAAACCTTTTAGAGGTAATGGCTGAAATACTGGTGGCATTTAGAAATAAAACGACTCAGGAGGTTCAGAATGAAATTGATGAGCTATATAGGCTTAATACTAGCTATGCACGCAGGCATCGTCTGCCTAGAGAGGTGCATATTAGGTTTTTGAGGAAAGCCACTAGGGATGAGATATATAATTACTCCAGAGACAACACTGTTACATACCAAGGGAAGGAAATTGTGGTTCTTCGTCAAATACCGAGGCGTATAAGAGAGAAAAGAAGGCCACTTCACTTCCTCTCAACTAAACTGATTAGAAACAGAATCCCTTTTAGGTGGTTAGTACCGGAAGGCATGATGATAACAATGTTTGACAAAAGATATCGAGTAATAACTACTGAGGAGGCAAGAAATTTTGTTGAGCAGTATTTGAAAAGTGAAGACACCCCAGAAAATAGAGAGGAAGTCGAGAGAGGAAAGCAAAGCCAAGAGGAGTTGAGTTCTGAAGAGATCTTGCAGCAGCAAGAGGAAATTGATAGAATAACAGTTTCTAAACATGAAAGGGAGGGAGCAAGAGTTAGAACGAGAGCGCAAACAGAAGCAAAGAGAGGAGGATCTAGGGAAAATTCAAAATAAAAGAAGGGATGAGGAAGAAATAAAATTAATATCGTTAAACATAAATGGTTTAAACTCACCGGCAAAAAGGAAAAGAATACTGCATAGATTATTAAAGCGACAGTTTGATATTATATGCATGCAAGAAGTGCATATTAACAATGATCACAGATCTTTGTTGGAATATCCGAAATTGGGTACATTATTTACGGCATTAACAACGGTAAAAAAAAAGAGGAGTAATAATATATGTGCAAAAATGGTTAAACCCAAAATTATTGTATGCTGACCCGGACGGAAGAATGTTAATAATTAAAATAAACTCTGGCAATAGAACAATTGTGATAGCGTCTATATATGCTCCAAATGTAAATCAAACCACCTTTTATGCGAATTTGCATGAACAATTAGATAAAATACAGTGGGAAAACTTATGTATTATTGGTGACTATAATGCCATATCTGATGGGAAAAAAGATTATAAAAGTAATAACAGGAAAAAAGCAAGGGGATTACTTCCTAAAACATTTGTAGACATGAAAACTGAATTTAATCTGATTGATGGCTGGCGTTACTTAAATCCAGAGGGAAAACAATATACTTTTTTTTCGTATCCCCATAGGTCGTGGTCAAGGATTGATATGGCCTGGATGAATATGGAGTTAATAACAGAAGTAAGCGAAATAGAAATAGAACCAAATATGTGGGCGGATCATAATCCGATTAAAATTAAGTGGAAAGGGAAAATTAAGAAAACGAAAGTAAGATGGACCCTTGACCAAAGAGTAGTTAAAGAGCAAGCATATATAGAAATGATGGAAAAAGAGCTGAAATATTTCTTCCAGGCCAATACACAGGAACATACTACAACACAAATCCTATGGGATACAACAAAGGCATATATTAGGGGCTTATCTATCGCATACCTTGCCAACCGTAATAAAAAGAAAAGGGACAAACGTAATAAATTAATCGGTGAAATAAACAAATCAGAAAAAGTCCTACAAAATAATCCAAATGATACAAAAACTGCAGAAGAGATAACAATATTAAAACATGAACTTAAACTCATTACTCAGGAAGAATTAGCACGAGATATTAAAATAGCAAAACAAAACTTTTTTGAATTTGGCAATAAACCAGGTAGGTGGTTAGCCTACAAACTCAGGAAGGAGAAAGCGGATAGAGTAATTGATGCATTAATAGATGATTCAGGAGAAATTCGAACCAGCATGATAGAGAAAAAGAACATAATACAAAGATTCTATACAGAACTTTACAAACAAGAGAAAATTGAAGAGACGGAGATTAAGGAATATCTGAAAGACAAGAATCTGCCAGTCGTTTTGGAGGAAGATAAGTCCATACTAAACAATAAAATAACAATAACAGAATTAAGAACAGCTATAAGTAAACAAAATAATAATAAATCTCCAGGGCCAGATGGTATTCCATCTGAAATTTATAAAAAATTACAGACCTCTTTGGAATTAATAATGTTGAAGGTATATAATGAGGCTTTAATGGGAGCAAAAATTCCGGATACTTGGAAGGAAGCATACATAACCTTAATCCCGAAAGAAGATACAAACAGACAACAAATTCAGAATTACAGGCCTATATCACTTTTGAATACTGATTATAAAATATTGGCTACGATCATTGCGGAAAGATTAAAAAAGATTCTCAATAAAATAATACATACAGATCAAAATGGTTTTTTGCCAAATAGGCAAATAAGATATAACACAAGAATAATACTTAATGTTCTTGAATATTACGATCAGCATATTGAAAGCCAGGCAGCATTAATATTTATTGACGCCCAGAAGGCGTTTGATAATCTTTATTGGAAGTTCTTCACAACTTTATTTGAAAAAATGGAACTAGGGAATAAATTTACGGGATTAATCAAAGCAATTTATAATGAACAAACAGCTAGAATAATATTTAATAACGAAGTAACAGAGAAAATAAATATAAGTAAAGGAGTTCGACAAGGCTGCCCCTTAGCCCCATTAATATTCATTTTGGCATTGGAGATACTTTTAAGAGAAATTAGAACTAATCAGGAAATAAAAGGAGTGAAAATAAAAAAAGAGGAATACAAAACCCAGGCCTTTGCCGATGACATGGTTATTATTTTGGAAAATCCAATTGAAACGGGACCAAAACTGTTAGAAGAAATTGAAAAATATGGAAAGATTGCAGGTTTAAGGATAAATAAGGAAAAAACAAAAGTAATAACTAAAAATTTAACGGCAAAACAAAAGGACAACCTGGAAAAAATATTAGGAATTAAAACTGTTAAAAAGGTAAAATATTTGGGACTGTGGTTAACCGCTAAATGTACAACAATAAAAGAAGACAATTATTCAAAATTAATTAAAGAAATTAAAAAAGATTTAGAAAATTGGTCAAAACTGCAGTTATCTTTTATGGGTAAAATTGCAACCATTAAAATGAATATACTCCCCAAAATTTTATTTTTATTCCAAATTGCTCCGGTAAAACTTTAAAAAGAGTTTTTTGTAACATTAAATAGAATTATACATAAATTCATCTGGTCAAAGAAAAAAGCAAGAATTAAAACAAAACTCCTACAGGATAGTAGAAGAAGAGGCGGATTTGGATTACCTGATTGGGAGGTGTATCAACAAGCTGCCAACCTAATCTGGATTAAAGATTGGATATTATTAAGAAACAAACGAATTTTAACAATAGAGGGCTACGACCTACAGATAGGTTGGCATGCATTTTTGGCAGATGGGAAACATACTACACATTCGTATTTTCACCGCCATCAAATAAGAGGACCTCTCTTAGAAAGCTGGACTAAGATTCAAAAACAACATTATATAAAGCTCCCAAAATGGATCTCCCCAGTGGAAGCGGTTATTTAACCAAATTTATTAAGTGATAAGACAGTAATAACCTACCAACAAGTATTGGATGATTACGATAACCTTAAAATGAAACAAGATCTTAATGAGTCCGGTATACAACTAGATTGGTGGCACTATCTGCAGGTCCAATCTAGATATAGTAAAGATAAACAACCTGGTTTCCAAAATATGAATGGCCTAGATAAAATATTATTAGGTACTGATGGAAAAATATTATCGAAATTATATAGCTACCTGTTAGAATATAAATTGTTTGAAGAAACTGTTAAAGGATCAATGATAGCTTGGGCCCAAAACTTTGGGTATAATATACATCTTTCTGAATGGGACAAAATTTGGGAACAGAACCACAAATTAACCTTGGCAATACCTTATAAAGAGAACATCTATAAAATGTTTTATAGATGGCATCTCCCTCCGGCCCGACTGGCAAAAATGTTTACTAAATTATCTCCTAAATGCTGGAAGTGTAAAATAGAAAATGGAACATACTACCACCTTTGGTGGACTTGCCCCCAGGTGAGAATATTTTGGAATAAGGTTAAAACTATAATAGAACAAATTATAGCACGAAGTCTTGAATTAAAACCAGAATTATTCTTACTAGGCATATTTAGGGGAAAATTTGATGAACAAGATAGATATTTAATATTACACATTACTACAGCCGCTAGAATTACTTACTCACAAACTTGGAAATTGGACTCAATACCAACAATGATAACTGTGGTCAATAAAATTTTGGAAGTAGCAGAGATGTGCAAGTTAACGATGGAAATTCAGGACAAAGAAGAGACAGATTTTTATAAAACCTGGGATAGATGGTATAATTGGCTTGGACAAAAAAAATACAGAAATCTATTATAGTATAACTTCTTGCAATGACATAACAAACTGTAGTTTATTTCATATATTATGATACTTTACCTCACTTTCTGACTGAAATAATGTTTGCAAACAGCAGGATGAATTGGGTAAATTAGCTGTAGAAAGATTTATAATGTATAAATACAGATATAATATATAATCGAGTGTATAAAGACTAGTAGTAGTAGCTAATAGGCTGTCAAAGAAGCAGGATATCACTTTTATGGTTTGTATTAGTCGGTGTTATGTTTGTAGTCGACTGCGTATGTTATTTGCTTACTGTAGTTTTTCTACAGTTTTTGTATTTGTTTTTTTGTGTTTATTTTTGTTGTTGTGTGTATTTAATTGTTATGTTTTTAAAGGAAAACTCAATAAATATTATTTTATAAAAAAAAAATTTCTCAGTTTCATATTGAAGTCTCCTAAGATGTAAAATTTTCTGGAGAACTTTTCATACAAAAATAAAAGAAAAAAGTATCTGGCCTCCAAAATATCTAATGAGAGTTCATTTAATCCCTTTCCCAAGCCCCACCAGTTGCATCGACAATCGGATTGTAGGACACAAGGTTTAGCCACATTTCTGCTCCTCCGATGAATGAGGTAAATAATAATAATAATAATAATAATAATAATAATAATAATAATAATAATAATAATAATAATAATAATAATAATAATAATAATAATAATAATAATAATAATAATAATAATAATAATAATAATAATAATAATAATAATAATAATATTAGGAAGCAAAGTGGATACAAGACTTTGAGAAAAGTGTTGGCAAGAAGCAAATGCAAGTATTAGAAATAACAACTGAGATGGTCAAAAATCGTGTAAAAAAAGTAAAGAACTGGACATCACCTGGAAATGACCAATTACATGGTTTCTGGCTCAAATATCTGACCAGTTTGCATGCAATATTGGCCAAGCAACTGAACGAAATGCTACAAAATGGTCAAATTGATGAATGGTTGACAACTGGAAAAACATACTTGATTCAGAAAGATGCAACTAAAGGAACAACACCTGGAAACTACAGACCAATAACATGCTTGCCAACAACCTTCAAATTACTCACCGGGATAATTGCAGATAACATAATGGATTATTTGGAAACAAATAACATCTTGCCAGTAGAGCAAAAAGGCAACAAAAGGAGGAGCAGGGGCACAAAAGATCAGCTCCTAATTGACAAAATGATACTAGAAAACTGTAAGAACAGAAAAACGAACTTGAATATGGTCTGGATTGATTACAAAAAGGCGTACGACTCACTGCCACACAGCTGGATCATCAAATGCTTAGAAACTATTGGCATCAGCAAAAATATTACATCATTCACTGAAAAAGCGATGAAACAATGGAGAACTGTGTTGGCAGTAGGGAATGAGAACTATGGAATGGTTAATATCAAGAGAGGAATTTTTCAGGGAGATTCACTTTCACCCCTCCTCTTCATCATCGCAATGATCCCACTATCAGTAATCTTAAAAAAAATGAAACTTGGATACCAAATAGCCAAAGACGCTGAAAAAATTTCACATTTATTGTATATGGATGATTTGAAACTGTATGGAAAGTCAGAAATAGAAATCCAATCACTGACCAACACAGTCCTAATATTCAGCACAGATATCTCAATGCAGTTTGGCATGGAAAAATGTGCCACTGTATCTATGAAAAGGGGCAAAATCACTACATGTGACGGAATTGAAATGCCCAATGGCCAATTAATTAAATGCAATCAAAATGAAGCCTATAAATATCTGGGCATTCTGCAGTTGGATAACATCAGACATGGAGAAGTGAAAACTATCATTAGAAGAGAGTACACCAACAGAGTTAGGAAAATTTTGAAATCTAAATTAAATGGTGGAAACACCATCAAGGCCATGAATACCTGGGCAATACCAGTCATAAGATACACGGCTGGTATAATTAACTGGACACAAGCTGATTTGGACATTTTGGACCGAAACACCAGAAAACTAATGACAATGCACTACAGTTTACATCCACGTAGTGACACTGATAGACTTTACCTGCCCAGAAAATCAGGTGGCAGAGGACTACTACAAGTAAAGCAAACAGTTGAAGAAGAAAAGCATGCATTGGCGGATTATTTAAAAGAAAGTCAAGAACATCTATTAATTGAAGTAAAGAACAAAAATCTACTGAAGGTCCAACAGACGAAACAAGAATACAGAAAAATGTGATAAAATCAAGAATGGAGAGTTGGCAAAATAAAGCATTACATGGCCAATTTCTGGAAAAAATAAAAGACAAAGTGGACAGTGAAAAAACCTGGTTATGGTTAACATCTGGTACTTTAAAGAAAGAAACAGAATCATTGATCCTGGCCGCACAAGAACAGGCAATTCGTACAAATGCCATAAAGGCCAAAATTGATAAATCTTCAAATGATGCTAAATGCAGATTATGCAAGGAAGCTGATGAAACTGTAGCCCATGTGCTCAGCTGCTGCAAGAAAATCGCGCAGACTGATTACAAATTACGACACAACTCTGTTGCACAAATGATCCACTGGAATTTATGCAAAAATTATAACATCCATACTGCTACAAACTGGTGGGAACACAAGCCTGAAAAAGTCACTGAAAATCAGATGGTCAAGATCTTGTGGGATTTTCGTATACAAACAGACAAGGTACTGGCGCATAATACACCAGACATCACGCTGGTCGAGAACAACAAGGTGACTATCATTGACATTGCAATACCAGGAGATAGCAAGGTCGATGAAAAGGAACACGAAAAAATCGCAAAATACCAGGACTTAAAAATCGAAATCCAACGATTATGGCACAAACCAGCAGTGGTAATTCCAGTGGTGATTGGAACACTGGGTGCTATCCCAAAAGCACTGGAATTACATTTAAAACAGCTCAAAATTGACAAAATCACCATCAGTCAAATGCAGAAAGCCGCACTGCTCGGTTCTGCACATATACTTCGAAAATACATTACGACTTCCTAGGCCCCTGGGTGGGGCTCGACTAGTAATCAATGCCAAATCCGGCGAAACAACTGGCCGCTGTGATACAATTGTATAATAATAATAATAATAATAATAATAATAATAATAATAATAATAATAATAATAATAATAATAATAATAATAATAATAATAATAATAATAATAATAATAATAATAATAATAATAACAGAGTTGGAAGGGACCTTGGAGGTCTTCTAGTCCAACCCCCTGCTTAGGCAGGAAACCCTACACTACTTCAGACAAATGGTTATCCAACATCTTCTTAAAAACGTCCAGTGTTGGAGCATTCACAACTTCTGGAGGCAAGCTGTTCCACTGATTAATTGTTCTAACTGTCAGGAAATTTCTCCTTAGTTCTAAGTTGCTTCTCTCCTTGTTTAGTTTCCACCCATTGCTTCTTGTTCTACCCTCAGGTGCTTTGAAGAATAGTTTGACTCCCTCTTCTTTGTGGCAACCCCTGAGATATTGGAACACTGCTATCATATCTCCCCTAGTCCTTCTTTTCATTAAGCTAGACATACCCAGTTGCTGCAACCGTTCTTCATATGTTTTAGCCTCCAGTCCCCTAATCATCTTTGTTGCTCTTCTCTGCACTCTTTCCAGAGTCTCAACATCCTTTCTATATCGTGGCGACCAAAACTGAATGCAGTATTCCAAGTGTAGCCTTACCAAGGCATTGTAAAGTGGTATTATTACTTCATGTGATCTTGATTCTATCCCTCTGTTAATGCAGCCTAGAACTGTGTTGGCTTTTTTGGCAGTTGCTGCACACTGCTGGCTCATATTTAAACGGTTGTCCACTAGGACTCCAAGATCCCTCTCACAGTTACTACTGTTGAGCAAGGTACCACATATGCTGTACCTGTGCATTTTGTTTTTCTTGCCTAAATGTAGAACCTTACTTTTTTCACCATTGAATTTCATTTTGTTTGATAGCGCCCAATGTTCAAGTCTGTCAAGATCCTTCTGAATCTTGAACCTATCTTCTGGAGAGTTGGCTATTCCTGCCAGTTTGGTGTCATCTGCAAATTTGATGAGTTCCCCATCTATCCTTTCGTCCAAGTCATTGATGAAGATGTTGAAGAGTACTGGGCCTAAAACAGAGCCTTGGGGTACTCCACTGCATACTTCCCTCCATGTAGATGCAGTTCCATTGAGCACTACTCGTTGAGTGCGGTTGGTCAGCCAGTTTTGAATCCATCTGGTGGTGTTGCTGTCTAACCCACATTTTTCTACTTTATCTAGTAGTAGGTTATGGTCTACTTTATCAAATGCCTTACTGAAGTCCAAGTAAACTATATCAACAGCATTCCCCTGGTCCACTAATTTTGTCACTTTGTCAAAGAATGTAATAAGATTAGTCTGGCATGATCTGTTTTTGACAAACCCATGTTGGCTTTTGGTTATTACTTTGTTTGCTTCTAGGTGTTCGTTGATTTGTTGCTTGATTATCTTTTCCAGAATCTTCCCTAGTATTGAGGTCAAGCTGATAGGTCTGTAGTTTCCTGGATCTATTTTTTTCCCTTTTTTGAAGATGGGAACTACATCAGCTCTTTTCCAGTCCTCTGGCAGTTCCCCGGTGCTCCAGGATCTTTGAAAGATATAGTTCAGTGGTTCTGAGATCTCGTCTGCCAGTTCCTTCAGAACCTTGGGGTGTAATCCATCCGGTCCTGGTGATTTGAACTCATCTAGGGTAGACAGGTGTTCACTTACCATTTTCTTCCCTATTTTAACTTGTGTTCCTAATATGTTTTTTGTGATGCTGTTTTTGACAGGTTGGACTATTTTTTCCCTTTGTGTAAAGACAGATGCAAAAAACGAGTTAAGTAGCTCTGCTTTCTCCCTGTTGCTTGTCACCTTCTTGCCGCTTTCTCCCTGCAATGGACCAATTGTTTCCTTGACTTTTTTCTTGTTTTTAATATGTTGGAAGAAGCTTTTTTTGTTACTTTTTACTTTTGTCGCAAGCCTTTGTTCATTGTGAGCCTTGGCTTTCCTCACTTCATCTTTACAGGTTTGGGCTATTTTCTGGTATTCTGCCTTAGTTATTTGCCCCTTTTTCCACTTTTTATACTTGTCCTTTTTGACTTTCAATTTGTCAGAGAGTTCTTTATGCAGCCATGCTGGTTTCTTTTGAAACCTATTATTTTTCTTCTTCATTGGTATTGTGCTAGACTGGGCTTTTATAATCTCACTTTTCAAAATTTCCCAAGCTTCTTGAGTTGTTTTCCCCTTGAGGATTCTTGTCCATGGAATCCTTCCCAAACTTTCTCTAAGTTTATTGAAATTAGCTCTCTTAAAGTCCAAGACTCTAGTTTGACTTTGTTCTACTGCCTGTGTCTGCATAATGTTGAATTCCAATATTGCATGATCACTTGCCCCCAAGGTTCCTGTAGCTTCAACACCTTCTATCATTTCATCTCTATTAGTGAGAATTAAGTCCAATATGGCTGATCCCCTTGTTCCCTTCTCTACTTTTTGGGTAACAAAGTTGTCTGCTAGGTTTGTTAGGAACCTGTTGGATCTTCCACTTGGTGCAGAGTTTGTCTCCCAGTTGATGTCAGGGTAGTTAAAATCCCCCATTACTATTGTGATGTGCTTCCTACATACCTTAGTTAGCTGACTAGCAAAATGTTCATCTACTTCATCTGTTTGGTTGGGTGGCCTATAGTATAGACCAGTGATGGCGAACCTATGGCACGCGTGCCACAGGTGGCACGCGGAGCCATATTTGCCAGCACGCGAGCTGTTGCCTAGCTCAGCTCCAGGGCGCATGTGTGCGCCAGCCAGCTGAATTTTGGCTCACATGGAGGCTCTGGGAGGGCGTTTTTGGCTTCCTGAGGGCCTCCAGGGGGACGGGGGAGGGCATTTTTGCCCTCCCTAGGCTCCAGGGAAGCCTCTGGAGCCTGGGGAGGGTGAAAAATGGGTCTACCGGGCCCACCAGAAGTTGGGAAATGGGCCATTTCCGGCCTCCAGAGGGCCTCCGGGGGAGCGGGGGAGGCCGTTTTTGCCCTTCCCAGGCAGTGAATTATGGGTGTGGGCACTCGTGCATGTGCGATAGCATGCGCGCATGCACTTTTGGCACCCAAGGAAAAAAAGGTTCACCATCACTGGTATAGACCTATGGCAATGTCATTTCCCTCCCCTTTAATTTTGACCCAGATGGATTCAAGATAATTTTCATTATTGTTGTGCTCTATTTCTGTAGAGATGTAGTTATTTCTTATGTATAGTGCAAGTCCACCTCCTCTTTTGTTTGGTCTATTTCTTTTAAATAATTTAAATCCCTCTAGCTGTATATTCCATTTGTCAGTTTCATCCCACCAAGTTTCCGAAATGGCAACTATATCATATCTTCCCTCATTTACTTGAATTTCTAATTCACCCTGTTTATTCCTCATACTCTGTGCATTGGTGTATAGACATTTGAGTCCATTTTGATTGACCCTGTGTTTACTGTCTACATAACCTGTGTTGTGCCTGACTGCCCTTACTTTCTTGCCACCTGTTTGATTAGTGAAAGGAAAAAGTTTCAGGAAATAGGACATTTTCTTACAGCAAACACTCTCTAGGAAGAAAATACTCCTAAAGATCTCATTACAAGGTGATCAATCTTAATTGGCTAATCAAGGATCTGGGATTGGATTTATAACTAATACAATTCCTCCAGGTGCGTAGGCAGTTGGATTTTTATTTATTTTTATTTATTTATTTATTTTGTCAAGTATGTATTGGTAATATACATAGATGTAACATTGTTTATATACATCAGATTGGTACTGAAAGAGGGAACATTAGGACAGGGATGGTAGGCACACTGGTGCACTTATGCACGCCCCTTACTGACCTCTTAGGAATCGGGGGAGGTCAACAGTCTTAGGGTAAAGTTTTGGGGGTTTGGTGACGAAACCACAGAGTCAGGTAGTGAGTTCCAGGCATTTACCACTCTGTTGCTAAAGTCATAGTTTCTACAGTCAAGTTTGGAGCAGTTCACTTTGAGTTTGTATCTGTTATGTGCTCGTGTATTGTTGTGGTTGAAGCTGAAGTAGTCATCGACAGGAAGGACGTTGTAGAGGATAATTTTATGAGCTATGCTTAGGGCGTGCCGAAGGTGACGTAGTTCTAAGCTTTCTAAACCTAGAAAGTTTTTTGGGGACAAGTTTACCCACAGAGTCAAAACTTAGCAGAGAACATATCTTCTTAATTCGCCGAGAAGATTCTAACAGAGCAGATATTTCCCCAATGTGGGGTTTCCCAGTTTGGATATATAGAAGGATTATCCAAAAGTTTCTTTCCATCCCTCCCCCATGACAATAAAAAAACTACATTCCATTCCAGAGAAGCCAAATCACCTGTAAAACAGAGAAAAGATCTTGGAATTTTTTTATTTTGTCACATAAACGCTTTGATACCTAGAAGAAAAGGTCCTGAAATTCTCACTAGACAATGATCAATCCTCATTGACTAATCCCTGGTCTGTGGCTCAGGCATTTGAAGAGCTTCTCTGAAGAAAGGAAGGTTCTTGTCTGGGTTCAGATTCACTTCCTCTCACTGTGTATCCAGCACAGTAATAGACGGCCGTGTCCTCTGGTTTGAGGCTGTTCATTTGCAGATACAGCTGGCTTTTGGCATTGTCCCTGGAGACAGTGAAGCGGCCCTTCACTTTGTCTGAGTAGTAAGTGCCAGAAGCAGAGTTTATGAATGCCACCCATTCCAGTCGTTTCCCAGGAGCCTCTCTCGCCCAGTACATGTAATAGCTGCTGAAGGTGAATCCAGAGGCTTGGCAGGAGAGACGGAGGGACTCTCCAGGTCTTCTCACATCCCCTCCAGACTCCACCACCTGGACCTCAGATTGGACTCCTAAAAAGAAAGGTGTTTTTTTTTCAAATATTGCTCTCCTGCATACAAGAGCAAAGCATAGAAATAAGCTTTACATAGGGGAAATAGTTACCTTTCAGGACTGCTAGTAAGGACACAAGGTTTATCCACATTTTTGCTTGCTCTACTGAATGGAGAGAAGTGACAGGGGAGGGTTCAGGAAACAGCACAAGGTTTATGTCAGTGGATTTTGTCTGAAGAGGGAAACCACCGGGCTCCTTTAAAGGGGAAATTGTGCCTTGATTTACATACCTGTTGGGATAAAAGAGCCACAGCTGGCATTGACTAATACATTTCACTGAACATAACTTGCATGTGTGTAACATTCCAGCCCTAAGAATATGGTGTGTGTTTTGTTCTGATTGACCTCTAACTGAACCCTAAACTTGTTTTGACTAGACGACCTCTGACTGAACTGTAAGTTGTTATGTTTTTAGTTGAACTCTACCTGAACTGTTGTTGCCACCCAGATCATGTGTTTGAATGCTCATACGCTATTGGTTGTTGTGTCTGACAGCCATCTATAAAAGAGCTAGCTGTCAGACCATGTTTTGCTGGCTACTTGAGTGAGCTGAGTAAAAGAGCTGTTATGAAGTCTGTCTCCTGTGATCCTTGCCCACAATCTAACAGTGTGGACCCATTTGTTTTTCCTATGAGTTAATTGGAGAAAGGGCCAGTTTGTTGTAAATGAACAACAAAGAAACACTTTAAAAAAATCAGCATTTCTCCAAATGATTTCTACAAATTGAGTTCCATCTTCTCATTTGGTTTCTGTATTATAGCGTTGATAATGTTTTAACCAGCGGTGAAATGCTACTGGTTCAGCCCGGTTCAGGCGTACCGGTAGCGGCGACCGCTGGTGGTTCGGACACATGGTGGTGGCAGCAGCGTGAAGCTCCGCCCATCTGCCCGGACATCGCCATTTTCTTTTTTTAACCCTTTGCACATGCGCAAAGTCTTCTGCACGTGTGCAGAGGGTGAAAAAGTGCACGCTTTCAAACCGGTAGGGAAGGTAAGTAGATTTCACTGCTGGTTTTAACTGTTTTATATGTTCACTGAATAAGACAATAGGATCCTTTCATGTTGTTTCCATTTCCAGCAAAGATTTGAAATACCTCGCTAAGTTTCTCTGCTGACGAAAACCACAAATCCATCTTTTTATAAAATTTCTGATTTTCATCTTGAACTCTTTCTTACGAGTTAATAAGATAATTAATTGGTTTGTTGTACATTAACGAAAACAAAAGCCTGAAAAATTTCCGCCCTTCTCAAAACGATTCAAGATTTTAAGAGAATAAATTTACCGATTACAGATTATATAAAAAGGTTAGAATGTTTGCTATGAAGTTGCTTCCTTAACCTTTGTTTATTTTATGGAACATCCCAAACCCTTTAAATAGCAGTTAAACTTCAAGGAACACTTCAACTACTGGACGAGCTTGGTCCACTCAATTCAGAAACTTAAGTCATAGTGTGACCAAATATAGTATCTCAATTCCAACAGTATGATAAATAATTAACTTTGTATTATCCAAAATATTATGTTTGCTGTAAGTTATCTGGTTTAAACCCAGAAATGGGTTCCCAGTAATGGTTATACTCTCTCAAGATGCTAAATTCTTTTGAATTCCATTGAGAGAATTAAAATACAGTATTTGTATCTGTAATATTTTAACTGATTTATATGTTCACTGAATAAGACATTTTGTTTCCATTTCCAGCAAAGATTTGAAATACCTAGATAAGCTACTCTGGTGACGAAAACCAAAAATCCATCTCATTATGGAAATTCTCAGTTTCATATTGAATTCTAAGCTGCTTCTCTCCTTGATTAGTTTCCATCCGTTAATTTTTTGCCCGGCTCACATACAGGACTTATTGATGTTCAACTTAACCATACGATGAGACTAATTACTGGGTGTATAAAATCAACACCTAGTCACTGGCTACCAGTTCTTAGTCACATACTTTATGACGACAAGAAGCCCTTATTCGGGAGTACAGCAAGATCCTGGTAAATTCCTCTCTACCCATACATGGATATATTCCTGACCTCTTAAGATGTCGATTAAAATCAAGAAATCCACCACTCTTGACAGCGCGTAAGTTGATGGCTGACCATCAGAACATCACACAAAAGTGGATGGAGGCATGGAATAGCTGCACCCCCCAAGATGTCTTTGGGCACATTAGCCCTAGTAGTATACCTCCAGGATTTGGCTTACCCCGATACATGTGGGTGACATATAATAGCATTAGAACAACTCATGGGGTGTGTGTGCTGACTCCTTGCATAAATGGGGAAAGACACCTTCAGCACAATGTGATTGAGGGGCTCCTCGACAGACTATTCAGCATATAGTAAGGGAATGCCCTAACAGAAGATATCCAGGAGACTGTAGGGACTTCCTCTGCACAACAACGGCAGCTACTGACTGGATCTCCAAACTTGATATTAAGCTTTGAAATGTTATTTCTGTTTTCCTTTCTAGGTTTTTCTTACTGCTTTAACTGTTTTCAATTTGTAAAAATGAAGTGTTTTGATATTGTGTGTGACCAGCCATACGCTAAATAAGTTTCCATCCATTGTTTCTTGTCTTGTCTTCTGGTACTTTGGAGAACAGGTTGACCCCTTCTTCTTTGTGCCAGCCCTTCAAAACACTGTAATGATGGCATCCCTAGTCCTTGTTTTCATTACCAGTGAACTTATTTAGAGGATCCCATTTAATATGATATAGATTTATTCAGTCCTTCCCAACCCTAGTGCAAAAAATTCAAATTACTATGACTGCCTAAATTTGAGAGCTACTCAAAGAATAGAATAGAATAGAATAGAATAGAATAGAACAGAACAGAACAGAACAGAACAGAACAGAACAGAATAGAATAGAATGGAATAGAATAACAGAGTTGGAAGGGACCTTGGAGGTCTTCTAGTCCAACCCCCTGCTTAGGCAGGAAACCCTACACTATGTCAGACAAATGGTTATCCAACATCTTCTCCAACACTGGAAGTTTTTTTGCACTAGGGTTGGGAAGGACTGAATAAATTTATATCATATTAAATGGGATCTTCCAAATTAGTTCACTGAGCTGATCTTGGAAATAAGCTTGTAAATTCTTGGTTGAATGACCAAGCTGTAGAAAAAAAGTTTAAACAAAAAAAATTTCTTTAGAGGGAGAAATATCAGTTCATTTCTTACATTTTTCCCTTCTTTTATCATTTTGTTATTAAATCCCCTTTCTTTCCTCTATCTAGCACCAACATAATGCTACCTGTAACATGACTAGGTTCCCATGCATAGGTTTGAGCAATAAATCAGTTCAATTGGAACGTTACATGTGTCTTCAGTCTTTCATGCCACAATCTATATAAATAAAAATGTAACTGTTCGTTTGGGAATGATCTAAGATCTCCGAAGTACTTCACCGATAGCTTTGAAATTTTGACACAACGTTGCATTCAAATACGAGAGTGATTTTATATACCTATATTGTATAGATGTCACACCTGTGACAGGTAAAACACGATTTTCTTGAAAAACAGGTAAAAACGTGATTTTGTTGAAAACCAGCACCCTCTGCTGGACACACGCTGTACTAATTGACTATTCCCTTCCAACGTTTCTGAGCCAAGCTGAGGGAAATAAGGGAATAGAATAGCAGAGGCTTTTATGGGGAAACCATGACATGCCTGCTGAGAGGAGGCTGACACCCCCCCCCCATGGTGTGACCTTGGCAACTACCTCAGAGAAATAAAGGGATAAGATAGCAGAGGTTTAAACACAATTTAAACCTCCAAGACCCTGGCAAGTACCTCAGAGAAATAAAGGGATAAGATAGCAGAGGTTTAAACACAATTTAAACCTCCAAAAATAAAGTGGGGGTGAAATTGGCATCAATGTTAACCATAATTCTGAGATGTTAATGAGCATAAGGTTGCCTGAATAATACCACCCACCATGACATGCCTGCTGAGAGACATTGTGACATTAAACATATTAGAAACGTGCACTTTCTCTTTTCTTTCTTTCCCATTTAAGCAGACTGAGCCACAGCAATGCGTGGCCGGGTACGCTAGTAGACAATAAGAATGGTTCTCCTATTAAAGATAGAGACAGTTTTTGTCTGGTTTCAGATTCACTTCCTCTCAATGTGTCTCTCACACAATAGTAGACTGCTGTGTCCTCCAATTTCAGATTGTTCATTTGCAAATTCACCTGGCTGCGGGAATCATCCCTGGAGATGGTGAACCATCCCTTGACTTTCTCTAGGTAGGAAGTGTAAGTTGACCCTGTACTTATGCGAGCTATCCATTCCAGTCCTTTCCCTGGAGCCTGTCTCGCCCAGTGCATTACATGGCTGCTGAAGGTGAATCCAGAGGCTTGGCAGGAGAGACGGAGGGACCCTCCAGGTCTTCTCACATCCCCTCCAGACTCCACCAACTGCACCTCAGATCTGACACCTAGAAAGAAAATTCTTTCAATAAGCTCTCCTTTATACAAGAACAACACATCGAATGATCCCAAATAGAGACAAGACAGTTACCTTGGAGGACTGCTAGTAAGAACAGCACGTTTAGGCACAAAATCATATTTGCTCCCTTGTAAGGAATGGAAGAGAATCGATAGGAAAGAATATGGGAAAGTGCACAAACTTTGTGTTGGTGGGTGTAGCCTGAAACGGGAAATCAACTGGCTACTTTAAAGGGGAAACTTACGCCTCAATTTACATATTGGTTGAGATAAAAGAGCTCCTCCGTGCATTTATGTCCTAGTTTTCCTTTCACACGCCCTACAGGATTGATTTTCGCATAATATGCCAGCCCTTAGAAAAGTGAAGGCAGCCTTTACATTAGAGTAATTAAAACAAAGACTTGCAAAATTTCAGCATTTCTAAAAAGCGATTCAAAATGAAGGTAACAGATGATGAATACACGCTAAGAGTTTTTGAAAGGTACATGTGAGAGACAGAAGAGGAAAAGTACAGCACATTTGAGTTCAAGAAAGATGTTGTCGCTTTTCTCTCCTTTCATATGCCCTTTTGAAGAAACCCAAATGAACTGAAGGCAGACCATGATCATTTTCATTTTGGTTTTTATTTCTTAATTAACTATCTATAGCCTCCCATCTCAATCAATGACTCTGGACAGCTGACAATTCCATATTTTGTTCTTCTGTGTGGTGTTTTGATCATTTGTTTATTAGACAATCTTTAACAGATTAACAGAGTTGGAAGGGACCTTGTAGGTCATCTAGTCCAACCCCCCACCTAAGCAGGAGACCCTACACCATTTCTGACAAATGGCAGTCCAATCTCTTCTCAGGGTTGATTCGCCAATATGGGCAGCCATAAAAATCTAAATAATAATAGTAATACTCATAGTAATAACTCTATGAAAAAAAATTCCCTTTCATTTTGTTTGCATTTTAATCAAAGATTTGAAATACCCTTATACATTCCAGACAGTTTTCCTAGGGACAACACAACACCAACAATTTTATTACAATCCTCAGCTTTGTGGTCAAAACCGAAGACTCCAGAGGTATGAAATTTTCTTGAGAGACATTCAGTGAACTATTACAAACATAAAATAAAAAATGGTCATGTTTCCAAAATGAGACAATATCTAATAGTGCTTGTTTTATTCTCTATCCCATCCCCCAAGACATGAAAGACGCCCTGGTCAACCACTGCGCCCAGCCCATCTCCAACTGTCTCGACTCTTGTCCTGCTAGTTGGAGCAAGATGGAATCTGGGAAGAGAGAGTGAGGCTGACTATGCACACTTCTCTCTCACTTTAATCCAACTCACATGCAAGTCTTGACATCCCTCCCAGATAGATGTCAAGGTCCTCTTCGAATACGATGGATGAACATCATCATCATCCAGGGGTGAAATCCTCCCGGTTCGCTCTTACCTGTCGGTCACCGCAGAGCCGATGGAGCCGGTGGCTTTCGCAGCATGGGGCTTCTCCCGCCCGCTTCCCCGCCCGCCTGGATGCCGCCATTTGCTTTCTTTTGCCCTCTGTGCATGCCGAACACTTTGCACATGCGCAGAGGGCAAAAGAATGCAAATGGCGGCATCCAGGCGGCGGGGGAAGCGGGCGGGGGCAGCCCCGCACCGCAAAAGCCACTGGCTCCATCGGCTCTGAGACAACCGACAGGTAAGAGCGAACTGGGAGGATTTCACCCTGTCATCATCCTACCCCCATCGGGTGAATAGGCCATGGAGTTTGCACATAGTGTGTCCAAAGTGAGGTGAGGACACATCTTCCTAATTCTACAAGGAGATTCTTTAGGTCCAGATGTCTCCTCAATATCTGAATGGCAGTTTGGATATTTAGAAAGATAATTCTCATGCTTTATTTCCTACATTATGCCATGATACTAAAGAAGAATATTCCATTCCAGGTTTTTTCCTAAAGGCAGATCACCTGGTAAAAAAGGAAGTTGAAGCTGGAATTTTCAAGCCAATTTCATCATTTTTCATCTAACTGAATTCCTAGAACAAATAATTCCTAAAGTTCTCAATAGACGGTGATCCATCCTTATTGTCTAAATCGGGATTCATAGTTGAATCAAGGTTGCAGCGTGGCTCTGAGGAAAGGAAGGTTTTTGTTTGGCTTCAGATTCTCTTCCTCTCACTGTGTGTCTCGCACAATGTGTCTTCAGGTCTGAGGTAATTCATTTGCAGATACAGCTGGCTTTTAGCATCGTCCCTGGAGGTGGTGAAGCAGCCCTTGACTTTGTCTGAGTAGTAAATGCTAGATGAACTTGGATCAGAGGTGGGTTCCTCCCGGTTCAGATTGGTTTGCCCGAACTGGTAGCCAACCGCTGGTGATGTCACAATGATGTCACGAAACCAGTTCAGTCGGTGCCAGTCCGTAGGCGCCGCCATCTCTTTTTTTGCATTTTTTTCTGATTTCTTTTTTCTGAATTTTTTCCCGGGTTTTTTTTCTTCTGCACATGCACAGAAGCCGAGTTTTTGACACTGTGCATGTGTCACCATCTTGTTTTCGGCTTTTTTTGGATTTCTTGTCACTGCGCATGCGTGCACCCATGAGCCACGGCCACATGGCGCAGGAGGAAGCGAACCGGCAGCGAGGTAAGTTAGAACCCACCCCTGACTTGGATGAATCTCTGAAACCCATTCCAGTCCTTTGCCTGGGGCCTGTCTCACCCAGTGTATGTAGTAGCTAGTGAATGTGAATCCAGAGGCTTTGCAGGACAGACTCTCCAGGCCTTCTCACATTCTCTCCAGACTCCACTAACTGCTCCTCTGACTGGACACCTAGAAAGAAAGATGTTTCACTGATATCTCCTGTATGCAACAATAGCAAATGGAAGGAAATGCTTGACAGAGGGAAGCCTTACTTCCAAGGAGCTCCAACTTTGGCCACAGACTCATTTTTGCTCCTTGTAATGAATGCAGGGAAGCTGATAGGAAAACATTCAAGAAAGTCCACAAACTTTGTGTTAATGGGTGTCGCCTTAAAAGGGAAACCTTCTGGCATCTTTAATGGGGAATTTGTGCTCTGATTTACATATTGCTTTCGATAAAAGAATCTCTCAAGACATACAGTTCAGGGGTGAAATCCTCCCAGTTCACTCTTACTTGTTGGTCGCCGCACAGCCGAAGAAGTGGGTGGCGTTTGTGGCACAGGGCTTCCCCCGCCCGCTTCCCCCACCCGCCTGGACATCGGCATTTGCGTTCTTTTTCCCTCTGCGAATGCGCAAAGCGTTCTGCTTGAGCAAAGGGCAAAAGAACGCAAATGTAGGCATCCAGGCGGGTGGGGGAAGCGGGCAGGGGAAGCCCTGCACCGCGAACGCCACCAGCTTCTTCGGCTGTGCGGCGACCAACAGGTTAAGAGCGAACCGGGAGGATTTCACCCCTGATACAGTTATACATTCTTTTACACATCGCAAGCATGTTTTTTAAATCACACTACACAGGTGCATACAGAAACAGACAGACAGACAGACAGACAGACAGACACACACACACACACACACACACACAGTCAAGACAGTCATGTTTTGTTATTAAATGCAGCTGCGCGAGCGGTAGGTGTGGTAGATGTTCCTAGATACACCCACATAACACCCATTCTCCGCCAGCTGCATTGGCTGCCCATTAGTCTCCAGACGCAATTTAAGATGTTGGTTTTGACCTTTAAAGCCCTACATGGCTTAGGGCCAGGTTACCTCTGGGACCGCATCCTACCTCATACCTCCCTACGACTGGTTAGGTCTCACAGAGTTGGTTTCCTCCAGGTCCCATCAACCAAGCAATGTCGGTTGGTGGGGCCACGGGGGAGAGCCTTCTCTGTGGGAGCTCTGTCTCTCTGGAACCAACTCCCTCCAGAGATTCAAATTATCCCCACCCTGGTGGCCTTCCACAAAGCCGTGAAGACATGGCTCTTCCAGCAGGCGGGGTGAACGAGATCTGAATTCCCCCATGCATGACTGGTTTTTAACTTGGTAGTTTTTAAAATTGTTTCCTACTGTATTTTAATTGTTCCTCTCCTTGTTGTACGCCGCCCTGAGTCCTACGGGATTGGGTGGCATATAAGAACAATAAAATAAATTATGGTTCTTCAAATAGTGACCAGATGCTTAAACTTTATTTGGCAGTTTTTTCCATCTATCCTTTAGGATAAAGGGGAAGTTTGCACTTCAGTAAGTAACAGCTTTAGGAGTAGGAATATTATTTATTGGCCAAGTGTGATTGGACACACAAGGAATTTGTCTTTGGTGCATTAGATATCAGTATATGGATAAACAAAAAAGTGATAAGTCATAAGACACAAACAACAAGTGATCAATCATAAGATGCCAATAGGAGAAGGTAGTAGGGAAGATGAGAAAGATGAGGTCAGATAGATAATAGCAACACAGCCCTACTACGTGAATAGCAACACAGCCCTACTACGTGAATAAATATCCTTAGGCATAAGACAGTGCTGTGGGAATTAGATATTTAGCAGATTGATGGCATGGGGTAAGAATTGTGTCTTGTTGTTTTGGCATGCAATTCCCTACAGCAGTATCCTGAAGGCAGGAGTCCTCAATGGAAGCGGGCTACTTGCAATTGTTTTTTTCTACAATCCTAACTATCAGTTGAAGCCCTGTTTGGTTGCTGTACCAAACCAGACAGTTATAGAAGACTCAATAACTCCTCTATAGAACTGTATCAGCAGGTGCTGGGGCTCCATCTAATGTATGAGTTTGCATCCCATAATATTTTTAGCTTTTTTTAGCTTGTCCACCAAAAATGATAAAATGTGTGTTTTCATTGCAAGCAAAGACTTCAAATACCTTTATATACCATATTTTTGGGACTATTAGACGCACTGGAGTATAAGACGCATCTTAGTTTTTAGGCAGGAAAATAAGAAAAAAGCTGATTGGGGGGTGGATGGCCTCCCTGAATACCCTCAATCAGCTATTCCCAGAAGTGAACTTTAGCAACAGGTTCATTGGTTGTGAGCTCTGTGCCTTGCTTTTTCAGCCTGTAAAACCTCGGTTTCAGAGGCATTTTTCCAGCCTGTGAAACCTCTGTTTCAGAGACTTTTTTCCAGCCTGTGAAACCTCCGTTTCAGAGGCTTTTTTTCCAGCCTGTGAAACCTCCATTTCAGAGGCTTTTTTCCAGCCTGTGAAACCTCCGTTTCAGAGGCATTTTTCCAGCCTCTGAAACCTCCGTTTCCGAGGCATTTTTCCAGCCTCTGAAACCTCCGTTTCAGAGGCTGGGCCGGGCTACATTTGGTGTATAAAACGCACCCAAATTTTCACCCTGTTTTTTTGGGGGGGAAGGTATACTCCCCCCAAAAATATACTCTTATACTCTAAAAAATACGGTAGTTTGTTTGGCGACAATGCACCATTTTATAAGAATTCTCAGCTTCTTCATGAGGATTGTAGAGGTCTGAGATATCCTGAAATTTTCTGGAGACTTTGTCAGTGAATTGTTACGGAAATAACATAAAAAATGGTCACGTCTCCAAAATGAGACAATATCTTGATGTTTTATTGGTTTATTCCCTACACCCCCCCCCCATTGTGTTCATAGGCCAGGGAGTTTTATGTCACAACGTTGCCCCTCAGGGTTAATAGCAATAGCACTTAGCAATAGCACTTAGACTTATATACCGCTTCATAGTGCTTTACAGCCCTCTCTAAGCAGTTTACAGAGTTCAGCATATTGCCCCCAACAATCTGGGTCCTCATTTTACCCACTTCGGAAGGATGGAAGGCTGAGTCAACCTTGAGCCTGGTGAGATTTGAACAGCTGAACTGCTGAACTAGCAATCAGCTGAAGGTCGCAGTGCTGCTTTTAACCACTGCACCACCTCTGCTCCTAAACGTGAGGAGAGGTTTTATCTTCTTAACTCTCCAAACAGATTTTTTAGTTCCAGATGTTTCTTCGATATCTGTAGGGTTATTTGTTGGATATTTAGAAATATTGTCCTAAAGTTTCATTTCTATTCTTCCATCATGATACTAAGGGACTAGCGTCCATTTTGTGGATTTTTTTCCCCCTGAAGCCAGATCACCTTCTACATTGGGAAGCAGAAACTGGAAATGTCAAGCCATTTTTCCCTCACATTTCATTTTTCCCGCCAGCAAACTCTCCAGATAGATATCCAGAAGAAAAGAGTCCTGAAGTTCTCACTAGATGGTGATCAATCCTCAACAACTAATCCAGGACTTGAGGCTGAATCAAGTTGAAGAGCTGCTCCAAAGAATGGAAGGTTCTTGCATGGCTTTAGATTCACTTCCCCTCACTGTGCCTCTCGCACACAGTAATAGACTGCCGTGTCTTCAGCTTTGAGGCTGTTCATTTGCAGATACAGCTGGCTTTTGGCATTCTCTCTGGAGATGGTGAAGCGTCCCTTCACTTTCTCAGTGTAGAAAATGGCAGATGAACTTGGATGTATATTTGAAATCCATTCCAGTCCTTTCCTAGGAGTCCGTCTCACCCAATGCATCCAATGGTTTATGAAGGTGAATCCAGAGGCTTGGCATGTGACATGGAGGCAGTCTCCATGTGTTCTCACAGCACCTCTAGACTCCACCAACTGTGCCTGAGATTGGACGCCTAAAAAGAAAAGTTTTCCAATGAGATCTCCTGTACAGAACAACAGCAGATGGAGGGAAACTTTAGGTAGCGGGAAACAATTACCTCCAAGGGATGCAAGTAAGAACACCAAGTTCAGCCACAGGATCATTATGGAATCCTCTAATCAATGGAAGGGAACTGACAGGAGGGGATTCAGAAAACATGCAGAAATTTTGTGTTGGTGGGTGTAGCCTTAAAAGGGAACCAACTGGCTCCTTTAAAGAGGAAATTGTGCCTTGATTTACATATTGGTTGAGATAAAAGAACTCCTCGGTGCATTTATCCCGTAACTTTCCTTGAATGCTCCCTAGATGGGGGGGGGGGAAATATATAAATAACTTTCCAGTCTTGAGGAAACCTGAAGGCGTCCTTTAATTAGAGCAATGATACCAAAGCCTTGAAAGGGTGAGTCAAAATGTAATGCCATTTTCTTTATTTCAGGTGAGGTTTTTGATAAAAATACCTGAATTTTTTCCCAGTTATAAATGATTGTATCATTTACGTTCTGAAATATTTTGTTTCTTACTTTTCAGGTTTGTAGACTCGTAAGGAAAATTCAAAATGGCTGCCCCCTTAGAGTTGCGTCAAAAACAAAGACGCAGTGATTGAATTCCTTATTGCTGAGGGGGAAACCCCTGTGAACATTCACAGATGATTACAAAATCTGTTTGAGGACAATACTTTAGATTATAGTCCCATGAAAGAGGGTTTGAGAGGCAAACATTATTCCAGTGATGAGGAAGTGAAAACTGCAGTGAAGAAGTGGCTCAAAGAACAGTCAACAAAATTTTACGAGGCAGGGATACATGCTCTCATTCGAAGGTGGAACATTGCTATTGAGAGAAATGGTGACTATGTTGAAAAGTAGGGATGTGATCCACAGAGGACCAGCTTCATTTTGATGTATGCTACATGTTCCTGTGTTGGTAATTATACCTGTGCTAAAGAAAATGGAATTAAGTTTTGACTCACCTTTGTATATGTATATACATGTGTAGGAAGAAATATCCATCTGGTTCAGTTCCAAGCCAGGAGACAAAATGGAGGCTGGAGGCTGATTGGAAACATGGTTTAAGGATGAAGCAGAATCCTGGACAGCTGACCCCATGGAGTTGAGAATGAGGGGTATTTATACCTTCTCTTGGGCTTTGCACTTGAGCTTCCTGTTCCTGTGCAAGAACATGTATTCTATTGGCCGTTGCCAGACTCCCATGGGGCCATATACAAATCCTAGGAGTTTGTCTGAGCTACGTTTGGTTGAAGTTTGGGCTCCTAGTGCAACGAAGGGGCTTGTTGGGCAATTCCTATTGTGGCTGAGGGCGAATCCTACCTTTGTTCAGACCTTGCTGCAGGGAATTTCAAAATATCCTGTCTTGAATGGATTTCTGCCTGCAGCATTTTGCCTATGAATAGAGCTACTTAGATCTCAATCAGCTCTTTATCTAAGTGCTGACATCTGCTGTTGGCTATTAAGAAAGGTGGGGGCTATGAAGAGTGAGTCTTCCTGCCTCTAAAAAAACCATGTTTCTCCATTTCTCATCCAGGGAAACATAATATTCTGCCTTTTTAATATTTCCTAAAATATTTCATTCTTCTAGGAGAGGGGTGCGTGCTAACTTTCTACACGTGATATACACGTTGTATGCATTTGAAGGGGGAAAAATGAAGTACCTTCAAACATAAAATATTACATCATTGCATTAAAAAAAACATTTTACAGACAAAAAATAAGTTTCATAGTAAGAATTAACCCTCCTGAAATGTGAAATGTACATCAGCTATTTTCAGTAACTTATTACAGAAATAAAATAAATAAAAAATGTCAGGCCTCCAGAATGAAAGAACGACCCTTGTTTTATTCTCTATCCCACCCCCACTGGATGGAGAGGCCATGGGCTTTCATGTGACAACAGTGCCCCCCAGTGTCAAAAATGAGGAGGGGCCCCATCTTCTTAATTCTCCAAAGGAGATTCTTTAGGTCCAGATGTTTCCTCAATATTTGTATGGCAGTTGGGATGTTTAGAATGATGATAATAAGGTTTCATTTCTGCCTTATGGTATGATACTACAATTCATTCAAAGTTTGTAACTGTGTAAACAGGAAAGCTGAAGTTGGAATATTCAAACCATCTTCATTATTTTGCATTTTCTTCAAAAAAAACCCCAACCCTCTAACTGGATCTAGAACAAAAGAGTCCTAAGGTTATAACTAGACAGGTAAGGTGAGGTAAAGAGAGGAGAGGAGAGGAGAGGAGAAGGAGAGGAGAGGAGAAGTGGGGGAGGATAGGTGAGATGAGGTGAGGTGAGGAGAGGAGAGGAGAGGAGAAGGGGAGGAGTGGGGAAGTGAGGGAAGAGAGAAGAGGAGAGAAGAAGGGGAGGAGTGGAGAAGTGGGGGAGCATAGGTAAGAGGAGGGGAGGAGAGGAGAGGAGAAGGGAAGGAGTGGAGAAGTAGGGGAGGAAAGGAGAGGTGAGGAGAGGAGAGGAGAGGAGAGGTAGACAGAGAGGAGAGGAGAGAAGAGAAGAAGTGGAGGAGTGGAGAAGTGGGGGAGGAGAGGTGAGGTGAGGTGAGGAGAGGAGAGGTAGACAGAGAGGAGAGGAGAGAAGAGAAGAAGGGGAAGAGTGGAGAAGTGGGGGAGGATAGGTGAGGTGAGGTGAGGAGAGGAGAGGAGAAGGGAAGGAGTGGAGAAGTGGGGGAGCATAGGTAAGGGGAGGGGAGGGGAGGAGAGGAGAGGAGAAGGGGAGGAGTGGAGAAGTGGGGGAGGAAAAGAGAGGAGAGGAGAGGTAGACAGAGAGGAGAGAAGGGAAGAAGGGGAGGAGTGGAGAAGTGGGGGAGGAGAGATGAGGAGAGGAGAGGAGAGGAGAGGTAGACAGAGAGGAGAGGAGAGGAGAGAAGACGGGGAGGAGTGGAGAAGTGGGGGTGGAGAGGTGAGGTGAGAAGAGGAGAGGTAGACAGAAAGGAGAGAAGAAGGGGAGGAGTGGGGAAGTGGGGGAGGATAGGTGAGGTGAGGAGAGGAGAGGTAAGAGAGGAGAGGAGAGGTAAGAGAGGAGAGGAGAGAAGAGAAGAAGGGAGGAGTGGAGAAGTGGGGGAGGAGAGGTGAGGTGAGGTGAGGAGAGGAGAGGAGAGGTAGACAGAGAGGAGAGGAGAGAAGAGAAGAAGGGGAGGAGTGGAAAAGTGGGGGAGGAGAGGTGAGGTGAGAAGAGGAGAGGTAGACAAAGAGGAGAGGAGAGAAGAAGGGGAGGAGTGGAGAAGTGGGGGAGGTTAGGTGAGGTAAGGTGAGGAGAGGAGAGGTAAGTGAGGAGAGGAGAGGTAAGAGAGGAGAGGAGAGAAGAGAAGAAGGGGAGGAGTGGAGAAGTGGGGGAGGAGAGGTGAGGTGAGGTGAAGAGAGGAGAGGAGAGGAGAGGTAGACAGAGAGGAGAGGAAGACAGAGAGGAGAGGAGAGGAGAGGAGAGGAGGAGAGGAGAGGAGAGGAGAGAGAGGAGGAAAGGAATTTGTCCTTTATTTTAATTGTCTTTTGATAAAAGGACATTATCTCCACTCTCTCACTTATTTTGAAACTATTTTGAGATTATATAAAATTATCATAAGAGTCAGGACAATGTTTCTTTATCCCTGGTTTCTTCAAGAAACTAAAATTGATTAGGTAACAACATGATGCTAGGAAATCATTTTCAAACCATAGTTTCTGGGTGAAAGAAAGCACATAACCATCAACCTATCCTTCTCTGGAGCTGAGAAAGACAAAGGAGTCATATTGTATCTTGAAACCAATTTAACTCAGCACAAAGTAGAAAAGACTGGTGTGAACTTTGTGTTGTTTTGTAGACACAGCTGTAACTGCAGTTCCTTTTCAACTGACAACAATGGAAACGGTCAGTCTTAGAACTGTCATCCCATCTGAAAACACCCTGTCAAGTGGATACCTATTTGGTGGGATTTTGCAGACCACTGAAGTCCCCGAGTGTAAAACCAGTGAAGGTGAGGTGGAGGGCATAGCAATAGCAATAGCGCTTAGACTAATATACCACTTCACAGTGCTTTACAGCACTCTCTAAGCAGTTTACAGAGTCAGCAAATTGCCCCCCAACAATCTGGGTCCTCATTTTACCAACCCCAGAAGGATGGAAGGCTGAGTCAATCTTGAGCCTGGTTCTTGAATTTGGGTTTCGTGGGTCATTATTGTCACGATGTGAATATATTTCCAGTTGAGCCTCTGTGCTATATTTCTTAGTCTTCTACTGCAGAGGTGGGTTCCTGCCGGTGCAGTTAATAGCTGTTGTTCGGCGCAGAGCCGAAGATGCTGCTGCCGTTCGTGACGCGGGAGCTTTCCCTGGGCACTTTCCCCGCCCGCATGGAAGCCGCCAGTTGTGTTCTTTTGCCCTCTGTGGATGCGCAAAGCGTTCTGCATGCACAGAGGGCAAAAGAACGCAATTGGCGGCTTCCATGCGGGTGGGGAAAGCGCCCGGGGAAAGCTCCCGCGTCGCGAACGGCAGCAGCGTCTTTGGCTCTACGCCGAACAACAGCTATTAACCACACTGGCAAAAACAGGCAGGAACCCACCTCTTCTAGATCTACTGTATTTTTTGAATCAAGCAGACACGTGATATGTGTTTCTGTGCATGTGTGCATTCCAGGAGTTTGTTTCCTCCTTTTTCTTCTCCTGCAAGCCTCCGTCCGAGGCAGATGTGAATTCTTGACTGGGACAATGTAGCTTAATTAAGATTTATGTTTTGTTACTTTTATACTGAAATAAATATTTTGTTACTTAGAATTAAATCTCGGTTTCATTTTCTATGTAAGGATGACTTCAAGGGAACAAGATCTATATCGCCTCGGTAGGAATAAATTCCTATCCCGTCAATGATTTTGTGGGAACTGTGGGAGGCAATTTTCCTAAACATCCTAGTTCAGCGGTCCCCAACCTTTCTAGCTTGGCAGACCAGTGGTGGGGGAGAGGGGATGGTTCCGTGTGAGCGGCAGGCATGTGCTCACACATGTGCAGCTCCATTTCTGTGAGTGTCTGCCTCTCTGGCAAATGGAGCTTTGTGTGTGACCAAAAGCCCCCACCGCTCATGGAATGATTTCCTGTCCTAGGATACAACTTCCTGTAGAATTCTTGAGGAACCCAAACTACATTCCTACACCCTTATATAATACATATTATAAAATGATCTCTTATATGCTATCCTTTCTTTTAAGTTTTTTTTTTAAGCCTTACTTTGTGGCTTCTGCTTGCTTCCTTAAAGTTAAACCACAACAAAAGAATGTAAATCGTAGTAAAGGTAAAGGTTCCCCTCGCACATATGTGCTAGTCGTTCCCGACTCTAGGGGGCGGTGCTCATTTCCGTTTCAAAGCCGAAAAGCCAGCGCTGTCTGAAGACGTCTCCGTGGTCATGTGGCTGGCATGACTAAATGCCGAAGGCGCACGGAGCGCTGTTACCTTCCCACCAAAGTGGTCCCTATTTTTCTACTTGCATTTTACATGCTTTCGGACTGCTAGGTTGGCAGAAGATGGGACAAGTAACGGGAGCTCACTCCGTTATGTGGTGCTAGGGATTCGAACCACTGAACTGCAGACCCTTCTGATCGACAAGCTCAGCGTCTTAGCCACTGAGCCACCGCCTCCCAGTATGTAAATCTTAGAGAACCCTTATTTTAGTACATGGTTATATTTCTACTGCGAGAGGAGTGATATGATTTACAATATATTTAAACTTTTAAGTGTGTGTGTGTGTGTTTGTGTGTGTGTGTGTGTGTGTTCAGGAAGGAAGGAGGGAGGAGAAGAGAGATACATACAGAAAAAATATATAGACACAGACAATGACATGACACAGTGTCTATGAAGCACTGAGGAATGTAATTAATAGAAAATTAATAAAATTTATTTTAAAAAAAGAAAGAAAGAAAAAATGAGGATCAAACTGCAAATACAGTAAAGGAATGAAGAGTTCTAATAAAGAAACATAATTTTGTATATCTAAATTTTGTATATATTGTATACAATATATGCAATAGCATGTAAAATTGTATATATTGTATATATTGTATATATATATATATATATATATCTGTCTGTCTGTCTGTCTGTCTCTGTCTCTGTCTCTGTCTCTGTCTGTCTCTGTCTCTGTCTCTGTCTCTGTCTCTGTCTCTGTCTCTGTCTCTGTCTCTGTCTCTGTCTCTGTCTCTGTCTCTGTCTCTCTCTCTCTCTCTCTCTCTCTCTCTCTCTCTCTGTTTTCCTGTTTGACTACACAGTTCATTTTCTTTGCTCAGATTTTATGGTTACCTCCCCTTCAATTGGAAAATCACACTGCTGATACCAAGATCAGTTTTTTTTTCTTACTCCTGACAATCAGGCAGGCTCCTCTCATTAACAGATTAACAGAGTTGGAAGGTTGGACCTTGCAGGTCATCTAGTCCAACCCCCTGCCCAAGCAGGAGACCCTACATCTGCCCCTACCTAGAATCGAACTCACAACCTCCTGATTGTGAGGCAAGAGCTCCACCACGTCATTGAAAAATGTGGCCTCCTCGGGCTGCATTGGCTTGCAGAGCTGCTCTGATGAATGGTAGGTTTTTGCCAAGCTTCAGACTCACTTCCTCTCACTGTGTCTCTTGCACAGTAATAAATTGCTGTGTCTTCAGCTTTGAGGCTGTTCATCTGCAGATACAGCTGGCTTTTGGCATCGTCCCTGGAGATGGTGAAGCGGCCCTTCACTTTGTCTGAGTAGTAAGTGGAGGATGTACCCATTCTTGCAACCCATTCGAGTCCTTTCCCAGGAGCCTGTCTGACCCAAGCCATCCAGTAGCTGCTGAAGGTGAATCCAGAGGCCTGGCAGGAGAGACGGAGGGATCTCCAGGTCTTCTCACATCTCCTCCGGACTCCACCAACTGGACCTCAGGTCGAACAGCTAAAATGAAAGACGTTTCAGTTCAGCTCTACTATATACAACTATTAAAAGGAGAAGAATCCAAATGGTTAAGAAATAATTACCTCTGAGCATTAATAGAAAGGACACCAAATTTAACCACAAGAACATGGTTGCTCCCCTTAATGAATGGAGGGTAATGGATAGGAGAGGATTCTGGAAAACGTACAAACTTGGTGTTGGTGGGTGTTGCCTGAAAAGGGGAACCCTGAGCTTTAAAGAGGAAATTGTTCCTCAATTTACATATCTCTTGGGATAAAAGAGCCCCTCAGGGCACTCGCTTATAGCTTTCTTCTCACAGACTTTATACTTACGATCTTCAAATAATGTTAAACAATAAGCTGTGACCTTTGCTAATAGAATTGGGTTTTGAAGATGGTCAAACATCCCTTCCCTTTATCCGTGTAGTAAATAACAGAGGAACTTTGATTTATGCCATCTATTCCAGTCCTTTTCCAGGTGCCTCTGTCAGCCATTTCATGTAATAGATGCGGTAGCTAATCCAGAATCAAGGCAGGGAAGATGGAGGGAAAAAAACCAGGCCTTCCTCACAAGCTCTTCAGATCCCACCAATTAAACCTCTGACTGCACCCCTGCAAAGATAGGCTCTTGAGAGAAATCTCCTGTATGCATAAAGAGGAGCGATTCAACCTAGAAACAAGGAGAAATTTTCTGACAGTGAGAACAATCAACCAATGGAACAGAAGTTGCCTTCAGAAGTTATGGGAGCTTCATTACTTGAGACTTTCAAGAAGAGATTGGACTGCCATTTGTCAGAAATGGTATAGTAGGGTCTCCTGCATGGGCCGGGGGTTGGACTAGATGACCTACAAAGTCCCTTCCAACTCTGTTTATCTGTATCTGTAAATGGAAGGAAACTCTTCAGAGAGGGAATAACGCAGCTCCGGTAGGGAGCGGCTGATTGCGCAATTTGTGCGCGACCGCTCCGGAGCCCGCTCTGCCAGTCCCTTGCGCGCATTGCCATCTTTTTCTGTGAATTTTGGGGCGATTTTGCTTCCGCGCATGCGTGGAAGCAAAATCTCACCGAAGTCTCACTCACGTGCGTGTCCCCTCGTGACATTTTGGTGCAATTTTGCTTCTGCGCACACCCGAAACATGGAGATGCGCACGCAGAGCACCAGCACCAGTAAGGAAGCAACCCGCCGCTGGTACCTTGCATGTAGTCATCCTGGCTGCATGACCATATAAATCTTTGGACAATGCTGGCTCCCTCAGTTAAAATATGGAGATGAACACTGCCCCCTAGAGTCAGACACCACTTTACCGGGGCAAATCTTTATATTTAAGTTAATTAAGATCCGCTAGGGTTCTAGAAAGAAATGATGTGTTGAAAATTATTTAAATAACCATGTTAGAGACCAAACATGAAAAAGGTGGTACATGTGAATTCAGAATATTTGTTCCACAACTGTTCCCTTGACCACGTTCTTTTGAAGAAACACAAAAGAACAACGCAGAAGAAGCCAGAAGGCACAATTTGAAACCTACAGTTGAATTGTACATACACAGTCCAGTGTCAACGTTGTCTCAAAGTCTCAAATCAACTTCGCTGAATATCTTATACAGGTGATTTTGAAACGCCAAAAGTTTAGAACCATCAAGGGTCAGCTTTTCCTTTTTAAATTTATTGTGCGTAAAAAGGGCTTTACATCAGGTAAGATAAAGTCTTTTGCTAAGGAAAGTGGTTCGAAGCACCAAAGAGAAAGCATGGACTAATGTTTTTTTTTTATACAGACAAGTTAGAGACCGAACTTAAACATGGTAAATCAGTTCAAATGGTACATCTGAATTCAGGAACCCTTATTTTCTTAACCAGATTGTCCATGGAAGAAACTCATATTAACTGCATACAAAGTAAGACATACCGTATTTTTCAGAGTATAAGACACACCTTTTTACCCCAAAAAAGAGGGTGAAAACTTGGGTGCGTCTTATACACCGAATGTAGCCCCACCCACCCAGCCACCCCCACCCTTTGGCCTCTGTCTTCCAGCAATTTACCTGTTTGCAGCAAAGAGGGAAGAGCCTGTAAAGCCAAGCAAGTCACTAGCAGCTTCCTGACCTACAGCTGACTTGCCATGTGCTAAAATGAAACTGAAACTGAAACTGCAAAGAGGCAAATAGCTGGGAGAGAAACACAGATTTTTATTTTTTGCTGAACTGGATGGAAGGGGGTAAGTGAATAACTATAAATGTCTGTAGAATGTTCAAATTAATAGACTTATTTTTTAAAGACTGCTTTATTATTGTTCTAGAGCCAGGGGTCTCCAACCTTGGCAACTTTAAGACTTGTGGACTTCAACTCCCAGAATTCAACAGCCAGCTTTGTTAGCTTTGCTGGCTGTGGAATTCTGGGAGTTGAAATCCACAAGTCTTAAAGTTGCCAAGGTTGGAGGTCCCTGTAAATCTAGACAACTTAACAAAATAAAGAAGCTTTTTAAAATAAATGCTTGCACTGAAGAGGCCCAGTGCTATTGTATCTTCTTTTAAATAATAGAGAATAATGTATACTTCCAGAAATTTTAATTAATTTTAACAGCTCTGTACAAGTATAGTCTGAAATGTAACAGTGTCCTGTTTAGTATTAGAGTTTAGTTACCTTGGAGTAGATCTATTTAAATAATTGGGAGGAGTTAGTGTGACTACATTTAAGAAAACTTTCTGGCATAATGTACATTTCTCCAATTCTTTGCTATTTCTATGGGTCAGGCACACATGCACAGAAATACACAGCAAACAGTGTATATCATCTGTGCTGTTTGCTGTTTGGCAAATTGCTTGGAGGCAGAGGCCTTTTTTCCTTGTTTTCCTCCCCCAAAACTAAGATGTGTCTTATACTTCGGTGAGTTTTATACTCCGAAAAATACGGTAAATCACAATTTGTAAGGAACAGAATTTGCAAGCTCACAATCAAAGCAATCACATCATAACTTCATATTGTACCATTTCTCAGGAGCCCCCAAAAATGTGACATTTTCTACTTTGCAAAGATTTCAGACACCTACAGTTTTCAGAGCTCCTCTGTCTTGAACTCAGACGTGGCTTAACGGAGGAAATTCTGGCCTTTTGAGAAGTGGAATTCTCTTGAGACCGATTTGGGGAACGTTTAAGTATACCAGATGGAAAAGCTGTGTCTTGGAAAGGAGATATTATTTGTAACACAGTGGTTTGATTTCTATGTCCTCGCTGGCCGTGTAGTTGTGTGTTCTCACACAGCGCCCCCTTGTGTGAAACATGACCAAGGGAGGCATGCCCCGAATGGTAAGAATCCTAAGTTTTCAAAGAAATTCCCCGAGGAGGACCTATGTGAGATGGGCAGTTTTTGCTTGGCTTCAGATTCACTTCCTCTCACTGTGCCTCTTGCACAGTAATAGATTGCCGTGTCCTCTTGGTTGAGGCTGTTCATTTGCAGATACAGCTGGCTTTTGGCATCGTCCCTGGAGATGGTGTAGCGCCCTTTCACTTTGTCAGAGTAGTAAAGATTTGAAGACCGTATGTGTGCCACCCATTCGAGTTTTTCCCCAGGAGCCTGTCTCACCCAGCTCATCTCATATCTGCTGAAGGTGAACCCAGAGGCTTGGCAGGTGAGCTGGAGGCAATCTCCTGGTCCTCTTACATTCCCTCCGGACTCCACCAATGGGGCCTGAGATTTGACACCTAAAAAAAGGAAAGGGTTTCAGTGAGATCTCCTGTGTACAAGAGAAGCAAATGGAAGGAAAGTCTATGTAGAGAGAAACAATTACCTCTGAGGGATGCAAGTAAGAACACCAACTTCAGCCATGGGATCATTTTTGGCTTTCTCGAATGAATGGAGAAGAATTGATAGGAAATGATTTGAGAAAGTGCTCAAAATTTGTGCTGGTGGGTGTAGCCTTGAAAGTAAAACCAGCTGACTCTTTTAAAGGCGAAATTGTGTCTTGACTTACATATTGGTTGAGATAAAAGAGCTCCTCAGTGTTGGATGTTGGATAACCATTTGTCTGAAGTGGTGTAGGGTTTCCTGCCTAAGCAGGGGGTTGGTCTAGAAGACCTCCAAGGTCCCTTCCAACTCTGTTATTCTATTCTATTCTATTCTATTCTATTCTATTCTATTCTATTCTATTCTATTCTATTCTATTCTATTCTATCGTCTGTCTATCTATCTATCTATCTATCTATCTATCTATCTATCTATCTATCTATCTATCTATCTATCTATCTTCCGCTTTCCACCTTTGTGTGCATCTCTCTCTCTCTCTCTCTCTCTCTCTCTCTCTCTCTCTCTCTCTCTCTCTCTCTCTCTCTCTCTCTCTCTCTCTCTCTCTCTCTCTCTCTGTTTCATGGTGATAATTATATTCTTCTCGGATGTGAAATTTTCATATGAACTTTTCACTGAACTATTACGGAAATAACATGAAAAATTATCATGCCTAAAACACCTAAAATGAGACAATATCTAATGAGATGTTTTCTTCTCTACTCCACCTCCACCGGGTGCACAGGCCAAGGGGCTTCATGTGACAACATTGCCCCCCAGTGTCGAAAGTGAGGAGGTGCGGACACAACTTACTACCATATTTTTCGGAGTTTAAGAGTATACCAGAGTATAAGACTAACCTAGATTTTAGAGGATGAACACAAGGAAAAAAGTATTCTGAACCAAATGGTGTAGTAATATATTATTTAATAAAATACCAGTGTAGAAGAATACTTTTTACAACCATGTATACTTTTTACAACCATGTACACTTTTTACAAACTTCAAACTTGACAGCTTTAAGACTTGTGGACTTCAACTCCCAGAATTCCTCCTCCAGCGATGCTAGCTCAGAAATGGGAGTTGAAGTCCACAAGTCTTAAACTTGCCAAGTTTGAAGACCCTTGCACCCCTAACCTCTAACCCAGGGGTCTTCAAACTTGACAGCTTTAAGACTAGTGGACTTCAACTCCCAGAATTCCTCCTCCAGTCACGCTAGATGGGGTAATTAGAAGGCAAAAACACCACTGTTTTTGCAAAAAAACAGTCCATTTTTCGCTCATTTTTTTGCAAAAACAGGGCATGCAGAGGGTTTGGGAAGCCTGCAGAGCATTCCTAGGGGGTGGGGGAAGGAAAAAAAACCCCATTTTTTGCAAAAAAATGGCCCTTTTTTCGCAAAAATGGGATGCAGGGGCAGGGCTTCAGGAGGCCAAAAATGGCTGTATTCTGTGTATAAGACGCACCGACATTTCCACCCTCTTTTTTGGGGCAAAAAGGTGTGTCTTATACTCCAAAAAATACAGTAATTCTCCGAGGAAGTTGTATAGGTCCAGATGTTTCCTCAATATTTGTATGGCAGTTTAGATATTTAAACAGATGATCATATGGTTTCATTTATTGCCTTCTCCCACAGTACTAAAGGGCTACAATTCATTCAAGGTTTGTTGCTGTTGTTATTGTTGCTGTTGTTGTTTTTCTATGAAGCCAGATCATTTTGTAAGCAGGGAAAGTGAATTTGGAAATATTCAAGCCATTTTCACTGTTTTACGTTTTCTTCCAGCAAACTTTGTAATTGGACCTAGAACAAAAAAAGTTCTAAAGTTCTCACTGGAGGGTGATCCATTCTCAATGAGTAACTAGGACAAGGAAGGGAAGGGAAGAGGAGGGTAGGGCAGGTAAGTGGAGAGGAGAGGACTTTTATATTCCAGCTTCTGCCCCCTTCCTTGGTTTCACACTACATAAAATTATTAGGAGTTTCATGGCAACCTAATTTTATTACATATCCACATTTCTACTGATAGAGGAAGGTATGATTTTAAACATATTTAAACTTTTAAATCTTTCTCTCTCTCTCTCTCTCTCTCTCTCTCTCTCTCTCTCTCTCTCTCTCTCTCTCTCTCTCTCTCTCTCTCTCTCTCTCTCTCTCTCTCTCTCTCTCTCTCTCTCTCCCTCCAGAGAGAGAGAGGGAGGGAGGGAGGGAGGGGGAGAAGGAGAGAAAGAGATAGACACAGACACAGACACAGATACATGCACAAAAAGGTGGAAGGCAGAGATCTGAGGATTGAACTACAAACCCAATAAAAGAATAAAGAATTCTTACTAAGGAATACAATTTTGTATTTCTAAAGATTTTGTCACATAGTGAATATTGTCAGTTGTATGTATATGCAGGGTGATGCACCCCTATTCTACTATTATGGTACATTCCATTACAAGCAGGACACGTGATATGATCTTGTACGCATGTGTGTATTCCTGATTCTCCATTATTCTTCTTGTGGTTTGACTTTGACCAGGAGCGGTCACATTTAATTAGCAAGAATGTAATTATTCAGAATTTATTGTTTTTGTACCTAAATAAATATTTTATTAGACTTTTAACTTTCAGTTTTATTTCTAAATGTCTGAGCTCCGAGAGAAAGATCAAACATCGCCTCTATGGAGATTTTTCTCCCTCTAACAGATTTCTTGAGAGCACTTTGCCATTTCTGTCTTTTAGGAATACCCCCCCTCTCTTTCTAACTACTCGACTTTATATGCTTCTTTCAAATTTTCTGGTTTCCTCCCTTCAGTTGGAAAACAACACCAACAGAGCTGTTACAAGGATCAGTTCCTTCCTCCCTGGCAATCTGAAACTTTCTAAAGTCCCTCTCATTGAAAAATGCAGCCTTCTACCCAAGACACTGGAAATGTAAACAAGTATGTGGCACATATTACCACATGTGGTGGTTGTGTCCGATAGCAAGAGAATACTAGAGCATGATTAGGACATGGTTACAAGAGATAATAGATACCGAAATGGAATTTAAACCTGAAACATTTTTATTGGGTATTATCAGAGGGCAACAGACGAAAGAAAACCAATATTTGATAATACATGTACTAACCGCTGCCAGAATAACTTACGCCCAAACATGGAAAGATGAAAAAAACCCAATGGAGAATATGATATTAAAAAAAAATATAATGGATTGTGCAGAAATGTCAAAACTAACACTAGAATTACAAAATCGAGAAGAGAAAGAATTTTACTCAGTGTGGGATAAATTTTACAATTTGCTTAGAAAATCAGAAAGAATAAGAAAATTTCTAAATGAATGTAAATATTATATATAGAATTATATAGAATAATATGTATGGAGATTGACTTTAAACCGATGTCACAGAAATGAAAAACGCAAATGTATATACATGTTTTGTATTTAATGTGTCAATAAATTCAATAAAAATATTTTTTTTAAAAAAGAAAAGAAAAATGCAGCCTTCTGAGGCTGAATAGATCTGCAGAACTCTTCTGATGAATTTTAGGTTTTTGCCAAGCTTCAGATTCACTTCCTCTCACTGTGTCTCTCTCTCTTGTACAGTAATAAATTGCTGTGTCTTCAGCTTTGAGGTTGTTCATTTGCAGATACAGCTGGCTTTTGGCATTATCCCTGGAGATGGTGAAGCGGCCCTTGACTTTGTCTGAGTAGAGAATACTACTGGAAGCTTTGTTTATGAAGGCGACCCATTCCAGTCCTTTCCCAGGAGCCTGTCTCATCCAATGCATGTAGGCATCACTGAAGGTGAATCCAGAACCTTGGCAGGAGAGACGGAGGGACTGCCCAGGTCTTCTCACATCTCCTCCGGACTCCACCAACTGGACCTCAGGTCAAACAGCTAAAATGAAAGAAGTTTCAGTTCAGCTCTACTATATACAACAATTAAAAAGAAAAGAATCCAAATGGTTAAGAAATAATTACCTCTGAGCATTAATAGAAAGGACACCAAATTTAACCACAAGAACATTGTTGCTCCCCTTAACAAATGGAGGGTAATTGATAGGAGAGAATTCTGGAAAACGTACAAACTTGCTGTTGGTGGGTATTGCCTGAAAAGGGGAACCCTGAGCTTTAAAGAGGAAATTGTGCCTCAATTTACATATCACTTGGGATAAAATGGCCCCTCAGGGCACTCGCTTATTGGTTTCTTCCCACAGAGTTTACAATTATGATTTTCAAATAATGTTAAACAATAAGATGTGACCTTTGCTAATAGAATTGGGTTTTGGAGATGGTGAAGCATCCCTTCCCTTTATCCGTGTAGTAAATAATAGAGGAACTTTGATGCCGTCTATGCAGCTCTTCAGAGTCGGAAGAATTGTTTCTGAGGACTGCTAGTAAGGATGTCGTGTTTCAACCTTGAGAATTATTCTTTCCCCTCAGTGCCGGTTTTTGCTTTTTATTATTTATTTATTTATTTATTTATTTATTTATTTATTTATTTATTTATTTATTTATTTATTTATTTATTTATTTATTTATTTATTTATTTATTTATTTATTTATTTATTTATTTATTTATTTATTTATTTATGTCAAGTACGGATTGGTAATATACATAGCTATAACATTGTTTATATACATAAGATGGGTACTGATAAGAGGAAACATTCGGACAGGGACGGTAGGCACGCTTGTGCACTTATGCACGCCCCTTACTGACCTCTTAGGAATCGGGTGAGGTCAACAGTGGACAGTCTAAAAGTAAAGTTTTGGGGGTTTGGTGACGAAGCCACAATGTCAGGTAGTGAGTTCCAGGCATTTACCACTCTGTTGCTAAAGTCGTATTTTCTACAGTCACGTTTGGAGCGGTTCACTTTGAGTTTGTACCTGTTGTGTGCTCATGTATTGTTGTGGTTGAAGCTGATGTAGTCGTTGACAGGAAGGACGTTGTAGCAGATAATTTTATGAGCTATGCTTAGGTCGTGCCGAAGGTGATGTAGTTCTAAGCTTTCTAAGCCTAGGATTTCAAGTCTGGTTGCGTAAGGTATTCTGTTGCGAGTAGAGGAGTGGAGGACTCTTCTCGTAAAGTATCTCTGGACACTTTCTAATGTATTTATGTCTGATATGCGGTGTGGGTTCCAGACAGATGAGCTGTATTCAAGGATTGATCTGGCGAATGTTTTATATGCTCTGATTAGTAGTGTGATATTACCGGAGAAGAAGCTACGTAAGATTAGGTTAACAGTTCTTGAAGCCTTTTTGGCAATGTTGTTGCAGTGGGCTTTGGCACTTAGGTTTTAAGCTTTCCAGGATAAAATGCTTCAAACAAAAACTGTGCTGTTTGTGGTTTCTTGGTGCTGGATAAACGGAATGTGACAGTGAAGACTGCTAGTAAGGATGTCAAGTTTTACCCTTGAGAATTATTCTTTCTCCTCTAATGAATTGAAGGGAATTGATAAGAAAAGATTATGGAAAGGGCCCAAAATTTGTGTTGGGGTAGGAAGACATAAAAGGAAAACCATGGGGCTCGTTTATGGAGGAGATTGTGCCTTGAATTAAATGACTGTCATAAAAAAGCTAGTCCACTGCAGTTGTTTTTACATATCTTTGGACATAGATTTCACACGTGGATTTCAAATGAGGTCCAGTCCTAGGAACAGTCCATCATGATTTTTATTGGGAGTACATAGGAAAAAGTGCAGGCTTACTCACCTGGAAAGCTGATAGCCAGGGTTTGAGACCCCAGGGCCACCCAATGGGGTGAGTTCCCATTACTTGCCCCAGCTCCTGCCCACCTAAGCAATTCTAAAGCCAGTAGATCAATAGGTATCACTTCAGTATGATAGTAACAGTGTTCTGTGCATTTAGTCATGTGGACCACCTGACCATAGACACAGGGGTGGGTTCTAACTTACCTCGCTGCCGGTTCACTTCTTCCCGCGCCGCGTGGCTGCGCCGCATGGGCATGCGTGTGCTTTGCGCGTGGGCACATGTGCAGTGCCAAAAAATCTGGAAAAAAATAATTAAAAAAATAAAGCCGAAAGCAAGATGGTGACTGCATGCTCAGTGCCGGAAACTCGGCTTCTGCACATGCTCAGAAGGAAATAAAATAAATGCAAAAAAATAAAATAAAAAAATGCAAAAAATTTTTTAAAAAGAGATGGTGGCACAGACCGAACCAGTTTCGTAATGTCATCATGACATCACCAGCGGGTTGCTACCGGTTCAGGCAAACTGGTCTGAACTGGGAGAAACCCACCTCTGCATAGACACCTCTGCACAATGCTGGCTCCCTCAGTTAAAATATTTAAAAATGAATTCAGAATATTTGTGCCTCAGCTGTTCCCTTGATCACATTCTTTTGAAGAAACATAAAAAAATAATGTCGAAGCTGGAAGGCACAATTTGAAACCCACAGTTTATTTAGTGCTCTTGTATGCCGCCCTACTCCCTGGGGACTCAGGGCGGTGTACATTTGAAGAACAACTAAACAATATAATTTAATAACAATTTAAAATACATTTAAAGAGAAACATACAAAATCAAACATAGATGGGGGAGACCAAGATGTAAAATTGTCTCAAAGTCCTGCCTGCAGGAAGAGCCATGTCTTCACGGCTTTTCGGAAGGCCAGCAAGGTAGGGACAATTCGTATCTCTGGGGGGGAGTTGGTTCCAGAGAGCAGGGGCCCCCACAGAGAAGGCCCTCCCCCTAGACCCCGCCAGCCGACATTGTTTGATTGACGGGACCTGGAGGAGACCCACTCTGTGGGACCTGACTGGTCAAAGGGAAGTATGAGGTAGGATGCGGTCCCGGAGGTAACCTGGTCCTAAGCCATGTAGGGCTTAGTTGAATTGTACATACACAGTCTAGTGCCAAAGTTGTCTCAAAGTCTCAAATCAATTTATTTATTTTATTTTTATTTATTTGCTGAACATGCCAGAAGTTTAGAACAGTCAAGGGTCAGCTTTTTCTTTTTAAATTTATTGTGCATACAAAGGGCTTTACATTCGGCAAGAGAAAGTATTTTGGGTTAAGACTAAGGAAAGTGGTTCAACAACAAAGAGAAAGCATGGATTAATACTTTTTTTTAAACAAACATGTTAGAGACAGAAATTAAAAATGGCAAAATCAGTTCAAATGATACATCTCAGTTCAGGAATTCATGTTTTCTTAGCCAGGTATTCCATGGAAGAAACTCATATTAACTGCATACACAGTAAGACATAAATCACAATTTGTAAAGAACAGAATTTGCAAGGTAACAATTAAAGCAATCACATCATAACTTCAAATTGCACCGTCTCTCAGGTTTGATACTTTGCAAGCATTGCAGACATCTACAGTTTGCAGGGTACATCTGTTTTGAACTCAGACATGGGTTTAAACAGGAAATTGTGGGTTTGTTTATTTATTTGTTCATTTGTTTGTTTGTTTGTTCATTTGTCTGTTTGTTTATGTCAAGCATATAAAAGATTACAATAAAAGTATAAACATGTATACATGAGACGATTTTGAGTGGATGGGAACATTAGGAGAGGAATGGTAGGCACATTGGTGCGCTTATGCACGCCCCTTACAGACCACTTAGGAATGGGGTGACGGCAACGGTAGACAGTCTAAGGTTGAAGTTTTGAGGATTTCGGGAAGAAACCACAGAGTCAGGTAGTGCATTCCAGGCATTGACCACTCTGTTGCTGAAGTCATATTTTCTGCAATCAAGTTTGGAGTGGTTTTTCTTAAGTTTGTATCTATTGTGTGCTCGTGTATTGTTGTGGTTGAAGCTGAAGTAGTCATTGATGAGTAGGACATTGTAGCAGATAATTTTATGTGCTACACTTAGGTCAGACCTAAGGCGGCGTAGTTCTAAATTTTATAGGCCCAAAATTTCTGGTGGCATAAGGTATTCTGTTGCGAACAGAGGAGTTGAGGACTCTACTCGTGAAATATCTCTGGACATTCTCAATTGTATTAATGTCCGATATGTAGTGCGGGTTCCAGACAGATGAGCTGTATTCGAGAATTGGTCTAGCAAATGTTTTGTATGCTCTAGTTAAAAGTACAATATTAGCAGAGAAGAAGTTACACAAGATTAAGTTAACAACTCTTAATGCTTTTTTTGGCAATGTTGTTACAGTGGGCTCTGGCACTTAGATTATTAGAGATGAGTATTCCATGGTCCTTAACAGAGTGACGGTCATCTACAAGGTTGTATCCATCCAGTTTGTATTTTGTGTTCTGATTTTTTTTTGCCAATGTGTAAGACAGAGCATTTGTTGGTTGAGATTTGAAGTTGCCACTTGTTTGACCATTCTGATACATAGTCAAGGTCTTTTTAAAGGGTAGCAGCATTGTCGGTAGTGTTGAATAGTTTTACATCATCAGCGAATAAAACACAGTTGCTTTTAATATGATCACAAAGGTCATTTATGTAAAGGATAAAAAGTGTTGGCCCTAAAACGCTGCCTTGGGTGACACCGCTGTTAACAGGTACAGGATTTGATATAGCGTTTGATATTTTGATCAAAATATCAAAGAGGGAGGGAGACAGAGACAGAGACAGAAAGAGTCAGAGAGAGAGGGAGAGAGAGGGGGGAGACAAAAAGAGACAGAGAGGGGGGAGACAGAAAGAGACAGAGAGAGACAGAAAGAAAGAGAGACAGAGACAGAAAGAGACAGAGAGAGAGGGGGGAGACAGAAAGAGGCAGAGAGGGAGGGAGGGACACAGAGAGGGAGACAGAAAAAGAGGGAGAGGGAGAGAAAAAGAGAGAGAGAGAGAGGGAGGGAGACAGAAAGAGACAGAGAGAGGGGGGAGACAGAGAGAGACACACAGAGAGAGGGAGACAGAGACACACACACACACACAGAGGGAGACAGAAATTGACACAGAGAGAGAGAGTGTGTGTGTGGGAGACAGAAAGAGACAGACAGAGAGAGGGAGAGAGGGGGGAGAAAAAAGGGAGAGAGAGACAGAAAGAGAGAGGGGGAGACATGTCACGCAGTGATTTTATGTTGCCTGTTACATGTATATGCAGGGAGATGCATCCCTATCAAATATAATGGTTTATTCCTGAGCACGTGATTAATGTTCCTAGTACGCATGTGTACATTCCTTTCTTTTGATTCATTCCTTTTGTACTCTGCTTCATGACGAAGCAACATCTTTTATATAGCCAGTATGTGATCTTATTATTTTTGTATCAAAATAAATATCTTATTCATTAGAATTATAATGTGGTTTATTTTGGCAATGTCAGAGTTCCAGGAAAAGATTCATTTCGCCTCTGATAAGAGTAATTCTTATCTCAACATGGTAGCAGAGGATGGTTTCTGGACCTTAATTAATTCTGACAGATTTATTGCGTTTAGCCTAGTAAGAGAAAGATAAGAATGTTTCTGGCTGTTTTTGAAGTGAAACTTTGATCTAATTAAGAATGTCTTCTCCGGAGAAAGAATTTTCACCCCCCCTCGGCCAGCCGGGTGAAGAAACAAAAAGATCTCAAGAGGCATTTCTTTTGCCAGCACCTTCTTCGCTTCTAATAACTGCACCGAGAGAGACCAACATCGCGTCTATGCAAACCTCTCCGATGCCGTCTCCCACACCTTCAATTACAGCGGAAGAGGCCCTCCAACAAGAAAAAGATTTTGAAAGGTCAGTCAAAGTCAAAAACACATTTTTTCTCCCGGGGGCAAGTTCAACTCAAATGGGGGCTGTTCAAATGGGGGTCGTTCCAAAGATTACTCATTATGAGCCAATTCCGACTCAATTGCTTGAAAGTTTTTCTGAGACAGAGAAATTTATTGATTCACATTTTAAAGACCTTCTTGCTAGTAAAGACAGAGAAATTGAATACTTAAGGAGACAGTTACTAGAAAGCCAACGCCCATATGAAAAACAAGATGTCTGCCAGTCCCACATTCCAGAAGCCTTTCCTGGGCCTTCTTTTCTGGTCTCTCCAACATTAGAGTCCCACCCCAAAATGGGTGTTACCTTTCATAAGCCGGAAAGGGAAAGGACATATGACTATACGTCAATAGGGGCTGGCTCTGATCAAAGATTTTATGAACAAAGAGACTTTCCCAAAAGTAATGTTGCAGTGCCATCTAGTGGACAAGATAAAATAGAACAACTTTTTCAAACAGTTCTAAGCAGAATAGAAATTTTGATATCTGAGAAAAGACAACCTTTGTCAACTATAACCCAAGAACAATTTCTTCAGCCTGCTCAAACAATACAGGCACACAGAGAACCACACATTTCTATGGCCGCAAAAATTATGCTGCAAACTCAAGCTGCTTCGCAGGCTGAAATTGCTAAGCCTGCCCCAACTGTGGCCCAGTTAGTGCCAATTTCTCCACTACCTGCTCCTATGCAGCCAGCTCCTACTCCAGCACCAGGGGCCCAACCTGTGCCTGCTCCAGGGACACCACCAGCTATGGCAGCCCAATTTTTGCCTGCTCCAGCCCTACTACCTATTGCTAGGAGCTGAGATAGCGCAGTGGTTAAAAGCAGCATTGCGACCTTCAGCTGATTGCTAGTTTAGCAGTTCAACTGTTCAAATCTCACTAGGCTCAAGGTTGACTCAGCCTTCCATCCTTCCGAGGTGGGTAAAATGAGAACCCAGATTGTTGGGGGCAATATGCTGAACTCTGTAAACCGCTTAGAGAGTGCTGTAAAGCACTATGAAGCGGTATATAAGTAAAGTGCTATTGCTGCTCCTCAGCAACAGCCAGCCCAGGCACCACCACCTGCTCCGATGCAGGCTCCTTTGCCGCCGCCTCTTCAACCCCAAGTGGGTCCACAGGCAATTCCTCAAGCCTCACACTTGCAGTGCCCCCTAGCTGCAACACGTCTTCCAAATAGAAGACCCCCAAAGAGGAGATACACTCCAAGATTGCTACGTTGCCAATATTGTGATCGTGTAGGTCATATGAGCAGAAATTGTCTTAAATTGCAACGCACTCAAGTTCCTGTCCAGCCCAGAGGAACAGTCTCCAGAGGCAGCAGAAGCAGAGGTGGCAGCCAACGTCGCCCAGGTCCAAGGCGCGACCCATTTGGCCCATATGCCACTCTTGCCATCACACAAGCTGTCCAATCCTGTCAGCAATATGATAGACATTTATTATGGACTTTGGACTCAGGTGCCTCAATTAGCATTACTTACCAAAAGCACCTTTTCAAAGAAATGCATGCACCAGAACCAGAACTTCGTGAACTTTATACATTCACTGAACGTCCTTGCAAAGTTGAAGGAAAAGGAACTGTCTACATTGAAGAGTTAGATACACTGGTTCCAGATGTTTATTATGTTCCTGCTGCAGCTTTTAATTTGCTTAGTTATACCCATTTAATCAATATTTTAGATTTTCAGATTCATCATTTTAAGAACGCAAGCTACATTGTTAAGAATAGTATGATTGTTGCAGACACAATTGTGATTGCTGGAGTCTTCTACCTAAGGCCAAAACCTGAGCCTCAAAAACAAGCAAGTATAATACCTTCCATTAATGGCAATGCAGGCCCAGAGAGAGCTGTCCAAGAGAGAGATCCTGTGATTGCCTCACTGACTCCTAAAAGCAAACCTAAGGTTCCTAAATCAAATGTTAGCCTTGTTAATTCTCTTACAGGAAGACCCTTACATTACAACTGTATACATAAATGGCACAGGAGAATGGGGCATGCCAGTTTTGACGTCCTTAAGCGCATGCCATTGTTTGCCCAAGGTTTGAATTTCAAAGGATGTAAGGTACATTTGGATTGTGCTGTTTGCAAAAAGGCAAAATCAAAGGCAGCAGCCATTCCAAAACATGCTATACGTAAGTCAACACACATTTTTGATTTGGTTCATACTGATATTGTGGGTCCTTATGGCCCAACTATTGGCGGTAAAAAGTATTTCTTAACTATTGTTGATAATCATTCTAGATATGGTTATGTCTTTCCTATGAGAGAGAAATCTGAATCGTTTCAGATCTTTAAAGATTTTGCAGTACATGTTTTCAATCAGCATGGGGTGAAGATCCGCAGAATCCAGAGTGATCGTGGTTCTGAATTCATGTCACAACGTTTCCAGGACTGGATGCACAGAAATGGTATCATTCACCAAACATCTGCCCCATTTACGCCGGCTCACAACGGAGTGGCAGAACGACAGCAAGGTGTTCTCCAAACCATGATGCGCTGCCTTCTAGAAGATGCCAATCTGAAACATTCATTTTGGGGCGAAGCACTTAAGTATGCAAACTACCTTGTTAATCGCACTTGGAGTAGTGTGATTGACCAAACACCTTTTTACATGCTGTATGGCTACCAGCCAGATCTTTCTAATTTACACATTTTTGGTTCATATGCAATGGTGAACATTCCATTAGCGCGAAGAAGAAAAGGTGGCCAAATTGCTAAAAGACTGAGATATATGGGCATTGATGACAATTCGAAATGGGGAAAATTCATTGACTCTAACAATATGATTACAATTTCTAATTCTGCTAACTGTGAAGAAGATTCAGATTGGTCCAAAATACATTCTAATGATCCTGGAGTTTATTTTCCTAGAGATGATCCATCCAACATTCCATCTTCACCTGCCGCGGACGCTCATGCTAGCGACAACGATGGAGATGAGGAAGATGAAGAAGATTGGACAACCGCTCCAAGACGTTCCAAGAGAACTACAAAAGGTATTCCTCCAAAGAAATACACATTGCAATGCACAAACAGACCACCACCATTGGTCTGTAATGTTACACTTCCACCAGAGACATATGCTCAAATCAAATATATTTCACAAGATGAACAAGATAAATGGCACACCGCCATGCAAGTTGAGATGGACAGCCTCCAGAATCTCAAGGTATTTACACCTGCAGCACCTCCTCAAAACAAGAAAGTCATTGGCACACGATGGGTGTACAAAATCAAACAAAAACCAGATGGTGAACTATTATACAAAGCAAGACTAGTAGCACAAGGTTTCGCACAAAGTTATCCTGATGATTACACAAACACTTACTCACCTACAGTGCGAACGGAAAGTGTGAAAATAGCCTTAACTACAGCTTCCATTCTTGGACTTGAAGTTTTCCAATTTGATGTTGAAACTGCCTATCTACATGCAGACCTAGATGAAGAAATCTACGTGAAGTGCGCCCCGGATTTCGTGACGACCTCCGTGGCCGAGAAGGGGACACGTGGATTCTCAACAAAAGTCTTTATGGTCTGAAACAATCAGGTTTGATGTGATATAACTGTCTCAAAGACAAACTAAATTCAATGGGCTTTATTAAGTCCGAAACTGATGAATGTGTGTTTACAAAAAGGTTTAGAGATGCATATGAAATTGTTCTTGTTTATGTAGATGATATTGTTTACATTGGTCCTAACAAACAAATGAGTGAAATTTTTGTTTCAGGTCTGAAGAGATTCTTCACATTGAAGTCACTAGGTCACATCAATGATTATTTAGGTGTACAGATTGAAAAGACACAGAAGGGGTTTAGCCTCTCACAACAAGCCAAGATAGAACAACACCTACACTATTGCAACATGCAAGATGCTACACCGACACACACTCCTATGCAAACAGATTTTTGTAATCTGAAAGATGAACAAAGTCCTGAGTTCAAGGATCAAACACTTTATCGCTCAGTAATTGGTTCACTACTATACATTAGTGGTTGGACTAGACCAGACATAGCACTTAGTGTCAATTTGTTGTCACAACATGTAGGCAAAGCCACAGAATTCCACTGGTCATGTATTAAGAAGTTACTGAGATACCTAAAATACACTCAACACATGAAATTAAAGCTAGAACCTACACATTCTGATTTTGCTGACTTGTATTGTTATGCAGATGCTGACTGGGCAAGCGATAAGGAATCAAGAAAAAGTACATCAGGTTTCTTAATGTACCTAAATGGATGTCCCGTTCATTGGAACGTGAGAAAACAGAGTTTTGTTTCCTGTTCTTCCACGGAGGCGGAATATGCGTGCATTTCTGATGCTAGTAACCAGTTAACGTGGTTCTATTCTTTAGTTACAGATATCTGGACCAAACCGAAGAAGCCAATCACCATGATGGAGGATAATCAATCAGTTGTTTACATTTCAGAAACACGTTTCACAGGTTCTAGATCCAGACACATTGACATTCGTTATAAAAATGTTAGAGATTTAGTAAGACAAGGTTTCATTAAGTTAGAATATGTGCCAACAGAATATCAGATAGCTGACATCCTGAACAAGCCGTTACCAGCAGCAAGACATGAATCTTTGACATATCTGATGTGTGTAGAGTGATATAAGCATATCCATCTAACAGACAAAGAAGGGGTGTCACGCAGTGATTTTATGTTGCCTGTTACATGTATATGCAGGGAGATGCATCCCTATCAAATATAATGGTTTATTCCTGAGCACGTGATTAATGTTCCTAGTACGCATGTGTACATTCCTTTCTTTTGATTCATTCCTTTTGTACTCTGCTTCATGATGAAGCAACATCTTTTATATAGCCAGTATGTGATCTTATTATTTTTGTATCAAAATAAATATCTTATTCATTAGAATTATAATGTGGTTTATTTTGGCAATGTCAGAGTTCCAGGAAAAGATTCATTTCGCCTCTGATAAGAGTAATTCTTATCTCAACAAGACAGAAAGAAACAGAGAGAGGGATAGGGAGACAGAAAGAGAAAGAGACACAGAGAGAGGGAAACAGGGAGAGAGACAGAGACAGAGTGTGTGAGAGAGGGACACAGAAAGAGAGAGGGGGGAGACAGAAAGAGACAGAGAGACAGAAAGAGACAGAGAGTGGGAGACAGAAAGAGAGGGAGAGAAAGAGAGAGAGACAGAGAGAGAGAGAGAGACAGAAAAAGAGAGAGAGGGGGGGAGGGAAACAGAGAAGAGAGAGAGAGAGAGAGAGAGAGAGAGAGAGAGAGACAGAAAAAGAGAGAGAGGGGGGAGGGAAACAGAGAAGAGAGAGAGAGAGAGAGAGAGAGAGAGAGAGAGAGAGAGAGAGAGAGAGAGAGAGAGAGAGAGAGAGAGATGCACACAAAGGTGGAAAGCGGAAGATCTGAGGACTGAACTACAAATCCAATAAAAGACTAAAGGGTTCTAACTAAGGAATACAATTTTGTATCTGTAAAGATTTTTGGGAGCACTTTGCCATTTCTGTCTTCTAGGAGGTCTCTCCCTCTCCCTCCCTCTCCCCTCTCTCCCCTCTCTCTCTTTAACTATTAACTTCATTTTCTTCCCCTTCATTTTGAAAATAGACCCCATAGACCTGATACCAAAGTCAGCTCCTTTCTGGCAATCAGGCAGTTTCCTCAGATTCCTAACACTGAAAAATGCAGCCTTATTCTGAACGGGCTTGCAGAGCTACTCTGAGGAATGGTAGGTTTTTGCTTTGCTACAGATTCACTTCCTCTCACTGTGTGTCTCGCACAGTAATAGACAGCCGTGTCCTCTGATTTGAGGCTGTTCATTTGCAGATACAGCTGGCTTTTGTCATTGTCCCTGGAGATTGTGAAGCGTCCCTTCACTTTGTCTGAGTAGTAAATAGTACTGGAATCATATCCTATGAAGGCCACCCATTCCAGGCCTTTCCCTGGAGCCTGTCTCACCCAGTGCATGTAGGCACCACTGAAGGTGAATCCAGAGGCTTGGCAGGAGAGACGGAGGGACTCTCCAGGTCTTCTCACATCCCCTCCAGACTCCACCAACTGGACCTCAGGTCGGACACCTAAAATGAAAGGAGTTTCAGTCAAGTCTACTGTATTCAAGAATTAAAAGGAAAAGAATCTGAATAATTAAGAAAGAATTACCTCTGAGGACTGCTAGGAAGGACACCAAATTTATCCACAGGAACATTGTTGCTCCCTCTAATGAATGGAGTGTAATTGATAGGAAAGGATTCTGCAAAATGAACAAACTTTGTGTTGGTGAGTGTTGCCTGAAAAGGCAAACAGCGAGCTTTTAAGAGGAGATTGTGGCTCGATTTACATATCGCTTGGGATAAAAGGGCCCCTCAGGGCACTCGCTTATAGATTATTTGTGTAGATTTTACACATATGATTTTCAAATAATGTTAAGTAATAAGTGGTGTCCCCTGATTTCAAGTTGTTCCTTTGCTAATAGAATTGCTTTTTGGATATGATGAAACATCCCTTCCCTTTATCCATGTATTAAACAATACATGGGTGAGGGTGAGTCAAAACATAATGGCATTTTCTTTAGGACAGGTATAAGTACCAACACAGGAACATGTAGCATACATCAAAATGAAGCTGGTCCTCTATGGATCACATCCCTACTTCTCAACATAGTCACCGTTTCTCTCAATAGCAATGTTAAGAGCTGAAGTGGTGCAGTGGTTAAATGCTGTGACTGCAGGCTGACTGCTAGTTCAGTTCAGCTGTTCAAATCCCACTAGGCTCAAGGTTGACTCAGCCTTCCATCCTTCCGAGGTGGGTAAAATGAGGACCCAGATTGTTGGGGGCAATATGCTGAACTCTGTAAACCGCTTAGAGAGGGCTGTAAAGCACTATGAAGCGGTATAAGTCTAAGTGCTATTGCTATTCCACCTTTGAATGAGAGCATGTATCCCTGCCTCGTAAAATTCTTTACTGTTCTTTGAGCCACTCCTTCACTGCAGTTTTCACTTCCTCACCTTTTCATCATTCAGACGACGGACCCACCTGCATACATTGCTATAATCTAAAGTATTGTCCTCAAACACATTTTGTAATCATCTGTGAATGTTCAAAGGGGTTTCCCCCTCAGCAACAAGGAGTTCAATCACTGCTCTTTGTTTTTGACACAACTCTAAGGGGGCAGCCATTTTGAATTTTCCTTGTGAGTCTAAAAACCTGAAAAGTCAGAAACAAAATATTTCAGAACGTAAATGATATAATCATTTATAACTGAGGAAAGTTTCCGGTATTTTTATCAAAAACTTCACCTGAAATAAAGAAAATGGCATTATGTTTTGACTCATCCTCCTAAGAACCTTGATTTTTGCCATCTATTGCAGCCCTTTTCAAGGTAATGAATCCATGTTGTTACCTCAAATTAAAATTAAGATTTTGAAATAGCAATAGCACTTAGACTTATATACCGCTTCATGGTGCTTTACAGTGCTTTACAGCCTTCTCTAAGCAGAGTTACAGAATTCAGCATATTGCCCCCAACAACCTGGGTCCTCATTTTGCCCACCTCGGAAGGATGGAAGGCTGAGTCAACCTTGAGCCTGGTGAGATTCGAACTGCCAAACTGCTGGCAGCCAGGGATCAGCAGAAGTAGCCTGCAGTACTGCACTCTAACTACTGCGCCACCGCGGCCCTTAAAACTATGGTTTTATTCTACTTCCCTGTGATTTCCTTTCTCTCTCCTACAAAAGAGATTTGCAAGAAAGGTCACAAAATCGGGAGGAAATCACTTAACTTCTGCCTTCCTTAGCAACATACATTTTGGGCTCCACAGTGATTGTAAGTCAAAAGCTACCTGTATGCCTCTCTATGTTGTTTTCATTTCCAGCAAAGGTTTGAAGCACCGTTATTTTTAACAAATTTCTGTTTCAAATTGAGGATTGTAGCCCCCTGAAATGTGAAATTTTCTTGAGATTTTTTTTCAGTGATACATTATGGACATAATAATAAGAAAAATGTGTCTCCAAACTGACATATTTTTTTAAAAAAATGGTTTTTATTGAATTTTATACAATTAAAATCATAAACTCAGTTTTACAGCTGTCCATTATTGGTGACAAAATTTATTTCATTTCTTCTTTTAACTTATGATGTTCGTATATTTCATAATTTCTACTTGCATTTACACCTTTACATCCATCTTAATATACCTATAGTTATGTCCTCTATTTAAACTATCAACCTATAACCACATTTCAAAATATCTATATATACGAATAGAATAGAATAGAATAGAATAGAATAGAATAGAATAGAATAGAATAGAATAGAATAGAATAGAATAGAATAGAATAGAATAGAATAGAATAGAATACCCTATGACAATCATTAAGTGTTGTACCTCATGATTCTTGACAAATGTATCTTTTCTTTCATGTACACTAAGAGCATATGCACCAAAGACAAATTCCTTGTGTGTCCAATCACACTTGGCCAATAAAGAATTCTATTCTATTCTATTCTATTCTGTTCTGTTCTGTTCTGTTCTGTTCTGTTCTGTTCTGTTCTGTTCTACTCTACTCTACTCTACTCTACTCTACTCTACTCTACTCTACTCTACTCTACTCTATTCTATTCTATTCTATTATCTCTGCACATTCTAACACTTTTTAAATTATCATTCTGCTTGTAGGAACAGTTTCTGATTTCCAGTTCTGGCCAAAGATAATCCTGGCTGCTGTTGTTATGTGAAGTATAATATATTGATTGTTTTTGTTTATATTTCCTCTTATGATTCCCAACAAAAATAATTCCGGTTTCAATTCTATTTTTTTGTTCTATAATTTCCTCGAACCATCTTTTAATTTTTCCCCAATACTTCTTCGCCTCTGGACTCAAAATAACATAATATTTAATGACATTTGTTTTATTCCCTTCCCAACCCCCACCAGGTGCATAGGCCAAGGGGTTTCAGGTGACAACATTGTCTCCCCCCCCCGCCCGTGTCAAAAGTGAAGAGGGGAGGCATTTTCCTAATTCTCCAAAGCGATTCTGTCAAACCAGATTTTTCCTCAGTTTGTCTCAGTGGTGGGTTCCTACCAGTGCGGTCCCCTCTATAGCACCGGTAGCAGCCCGCTGGTGATGTCACAGTACCGGTGCGGTTGGTTGCTAGTGCCTGGGCGCCGCCATTTTTTAAAAATTAATTTTTTAAAAAAAATTTCTTCTGCGCATGCCCAGAAGCTGAGCTTCCGGCACTGCACATGCGCTGCCTTCCTACCCCACAGTGAGTCCAAGCAGGGTAGGATGGCTTAACCTGACAATTAAAGTCTTTCCCCGTCCCTTCGCTTGAAAATAATAAGAAGCTCGCATTTGACACTTTTCCTTCATTTTTGCCTAAAGCTTCCCAAAGTGGCCGTTTTCCGAAAGCTTAACCTTTTATACTGTTAATTTTATACAGTTTTATACTGTTATTCTTTAGACGAAAACATTGAGGACTGTTAAAAGATACCGCTCTTTTAACAGTCCTCAATATTTTCGTCTAAGGAATCCATGACTGAAACCAAAAATGCTGTATGAGACTTGCTTGTCTTTTAACTATAGCATTTTCTGCATATAAAGGTTGCTGTGTTGCCATGGTGTAACACGCACTTTGTATGCAAAGCTTTTCATGTAAGCTATAAAATAGCAAAAATAGTAGTAACATCTCTCTGAAATAACTAATATATGACCAGTAAGCCACGCCCACCCGGTCACATGGCTGGCAAGCCACACCCACAAAATAAGCCAAGCCCACAGAGTGGTAGTAAAAAAATTAGGAATTCTAAAATTTCATTTCCTTCATTCTGCCACGATACTGAAGGACTACAATCCATTCCAGTTATTTTGCTATGAAGCCAAGTCACCTTGTAAACAGGGAAGGTGAACTTGGTATTGTTGCAATTTTCACTTTCTTCCAAGAAACTCTCTAAGTGGATACGTGTGGGGTGGGGAAAGGATCCTAAATTCCTTCAGAGTCAAGTTGCAGAGCTACTGTGAAGAAAGGAAGGTTTTTGCATGGTGTCACATATACTTCCTCCCACTGTGTCTCTTGCACAGTAATAGACTGCCGTGTCCTCTGGTTTGAGGCTGTTCATTTGCAGATACAGCTGGCTTTTGGCATTGTCCCTGGAGATGGTGAAGCGGCCCTTGACTTTGTCTGAGTAGTAAATAGTACCAGAACTGGAGCTTATATATGACACCCATTCCAGTCCTTTCCCTGGAGCCTGTCTCACCCAGCTCATCGAGTAGCTGCTGAAGGTGAATCCAGAGGCTTGGCAGGAGAGACGGAGGGACTCTTCAGGTCTTCTCACATCTCCTCCAGACTCCACCAACTGGACCTCAGATTGGACACCTAAAATGAAAGGAGTTTCAGTGAGGTCCCCTGTGTACAAGAATTAAAGGGAAAAGAAATTGAATAGGTAAGAAAGAATGACCTCTGAGGGCTGCTAGAAAGGTCACCAAGTTTAGCCACAAGATCATTTTTGCTCCCTCTAATGAATGGAGGGAATGGATAGGAAAAGATCTGGGGAAGTGCACGAGCTTTGTGTTGGTGGGTGTAACCTAAAAAAGAGATATCACGGGGCTCCTTTAAAGGGGAAATTGTGCTCGGATTTACATATTGCTTTGGATAAAAGTGCCCCTTAATGCATTCACTTATGGATTTATTTCCAGACAACTTCCACATGTGATTTCCCCCCCACCCTCAGAGTTAGTTTAGTTTACAGTAAGTAAAACAAAGACTTGACAGACTATTCAAGGTAATAGAGATTGAACTTGCATTCAGTCTTGTTTTTAGGAAAGCCATTAGAGACAGGATATAAAAAGGTTAGCAAATCTGAGTTAGGAAGATTCTTAATCTTCATTTCTTTATTGGAATCCGCCAATGTATTTATTTATTTATTTATTTATTTATTTATTTATTTATTTATTTATTTATTTATTTATTTATTTATTTATTTATTTATTTATTTATTTATTTATTTATTTATTTATTTATTTATTTATTTATTTATTTATTTAATTTATTTATTTATTTATTTATTTATTTATTTATTTATTTGTGAGATTTATATACCAACTCACAGTGCAAGTGCTCTCTAAGCGGTTTACACTAGTAAGCAATGTATATTTATATTGCCCCCAACAATCTGGGTCCTCATTTTACCTACCTCGGAAGGATGGAAGGCTGAGTCAACCTTGAGCCAGTGAGATTTGAAACCGCTGACCTGCGGATCACAGTCGGCTAAAGTGGCCTGCAGTACTGCACTCTAACCGCTGCGCCACCTCGGCTCATTAAATATTAAATGCTCACTAAACCTTGAAAAATGATTTATAAGCCAGAATAGTTGTTAAGGGAAGAATATTCCCATAGAGGCAACATTTGAAGCTTTACTTGGAATTCAGAAAGTTAGAAATAAAACCGAGATTAAAAGTCTAATAGAAAATATTTATTTCAGTATAAAACAATAAATCCTCAATAATTACATCTTTGTTAAGAAACACGACCGTTCAGGTCAAGAGCTAAGGTAGAAGTGATTAATGGTGGATCAGGAATGTAGACATGCGCAAAAACATCATATCACGTGTTCTACTTGTATTAAAATGTACCATCATATTAGATAGGGGTGCATCACCCTGCATAGACTCACAACTGGCAATATTCACACCGTGACAATAGTTAGGTCCTCCCAACTCACAAAGTCAAACTCAAATCATATTTTGACATATATAGACTCTCTCAATTCAAAGAGAAAGATAAATGTCTCTCTTTGTATTGTCCAAAGATCCTGTTTGGTCTATGCTATCTGTTGAAAGCACAGAAATGCTTTCCTGCGAGGATTTTGATCGCTTGAGAGGTTAAAACATTTTGTGGTTCATTCAGGGAATATTTCAACAAATAACCTTCAAAACGAGGCAACAAGAGTCCAGCTCTTCCGTCATGGCCAATGCCATTCAGTGTGACAATGCTACAACCTGGTGTAAGTGACGAGGAAGAGAGGAAGCTGAGAGAAGAAGCTGAATACAAATGAAGGATCTCCACATTTCAAATTTCAAAAGGGATTCTTATGTTCTGTAGGAAGTTAGCACCTACCCCCCTCCTGGAGGAATAAAATATTTTAGGAAATATGAAAAAGGAAGAATATTATATAGAATATCCCTGGCTGAGAAATGGAGAAATGTTTTTACCCAGGAAACAGTCATTCTTAGTAGCCCCCACCTTTTTCCATGTGCCATCAAGGAATGGGCCCAGCTCACTCATCCCCCCCCCTTTGTTAATAGCCTGGGCCAGTCTACTCTACATAACAAAGATCTGCCCACTTCAGGCAGACCCATCTAGCAAACAGAAACTCACCACATGGAACCTGGGAAGATTGCATCAGCCAGCACTCAAATAGCCTGGGACACAGACAAAGCCTACAGAGTTAGCTAAGACCCCCGCCCCCTGGGAGTCTGACAGCCAATGGGATACATTTCTTACACAGGAACAGGAAACTCTTAAGGTGGGGCCCCACAGAGGGTATAAAACTAGGGGACTCACAGCATCTCAGCCCTTTTCTCTTCTTCTTCAACATCTTCGAGGCATGTGATCCCCCTTTTCCCCAAGACCTCAGACCATGTTGTCCACCATTAAACCATCTTTCCAAGCAGCCACCATGTTTCTAGTGTCTTTTTCCCCACTTGGAACCGAACCCAGAAGGATATTCCTTACAACAGTTCCAATAAGGTTGGGGGAGAGAGAAGCTGAGAACATATGAAGGATCTTTGCACATTTCTATAATTATATACAATATTCCACTCCTATATTGTGATGACAAACAAACCATATGATCCATTAAATTAATTTTAATAGATAGATAATTATTAATTAATTAATTAATTAATTAATTAATTAATTATCTATCTATTAAAATTAATTTAATGGGTCATAGGGTTTGTTTGTTAATCAATTAATCAATCAATTAATTAATTAATTAGATAGTTTAATAGATAAGGAAATAAAGAAAGTATCCATGTTTTATTTCTGATCTCAAAACAAAAACAGTAACCCACCAAGAATGATTTGATATCTTCATTACTTTTTTTTATTCAAAAGGTTTTATTAGTACAAAATACAAACATTTTTCTCTTTTTCCCCCCTTCCCCCAACCCCTCCCCACCCCTTACCCTCCCCCCTCTCACCCACCCACCCCCCCGACTTCCCAGAAAAAGCACAAGGTATAGTATTCAATAAACATAAAACTAAAATATGCTAACGAATTATTAATTTCAGACTTTTTCTAGTTCATAGGGTTTGTTTGTTAATTAATTATTTAATTAAATATATAGTTAAATAGATAAGGAAATAAAGAAAGTATCCATCTTTTATTTCCTATCTCAAAACAAAAACAGTAACCCACCAAGAATGATTTGATATCTTCATTACTCAGAGAAGGGAATGGGCACTCTTTTTTTGAACTATTACCATCTGGCAGACGGTACAGGGTATAAAAACAAGGACAAATAGGCTGAAAAACAGCTTCTATCCCAAGGCAATAACCATATTGAGTTCTACAGTATGGTGCAATATCAGGTTTTCAATTTCAATTATACATAATGTAAAGGATGTATGTTTGTGTTTTTATTTTTATAGTTATAATATACACTGAAGACGGCATTTAATTCCGTTGTAACATGTGCGATGACACTAAACTAAACTAAACTAAAGCTGACCATGTGGGTAGATCTGGATGCTTTATTGAAAGAACAGGATATGTCGAAACTGTGGAACATAGGGATGCATAGAATGAGAACCAAATACAAGATAGACAGTATTAAGTTTTTACTGCTGAACATAACAATTAATAAATACAAGCAATTTAAATGTCACCAGTGATGCTCTGTGTGTGGGGTATGGGTTTGTCCTTGGATGACCATGTGCCACAGATTAAGATGGATTCTTTTTTGTGCTTCTGTCTTCTCCAAATGCTGAAGGAAATGGAGTCTGGCTTCCCAGCGTGCCAGACGCAATTTGTTTTGCGGGCTGATGGGTACATGGGTTGGGCCAGCTTCAAACAATATAATTGGTAATTTGTTCCTCTGGCCGCTAGATGGGACTAGAGAGCAACAACAGTATATAAAAGTTATACGCTGGGGCATAGCAATAGCACTTAGACTTATATACCGCTTCATAGTGCTTTACAGCCCTCTCTAAGAGGTTTACAGAGTTCAGCATATTACCCCCAACAATCTGGGTCCTCATTTTACCCAACTCGGAAGGATGGAAGGCTGAGTCAACCTTGAGCCGGTGAGATTTGAAACCGCTGACCTGCAGATCACAGTCAGCTGAAGTAGCCTGCAGTGCTGCACTCTAACCACTGCGCCACCTCGGCATGACAGATAGATTTGGGTTTTAGCAGTTTGAATAAAAATGAATGGAAAAGAATGAAAAAAAAATCTAGAGAAGATGAAACTTTTTTGGCAACATTGACAGAAACAAAGGGGACTGATGAATGTTGAAGGAATGAAAAGGTAAGTGTAAACTAAGGAGAGTTGGTGATAGGGAGAGAATGTAAGGAAATGCAGTTTCAAACTAATACAAGAAGGAAGAAATGCAAGAAATGAATCCATATTTCTACCTCTAAAGAAAATTAAACTTTTCTCTTTAAGAATCCCATTTTATTCCAAAGCCACAAAATTTCCCTTTTCTCCACAATGGCTTCTTCCATGATCAGTTGAGTGAACTGATTTAACAGATTAACAGAGTTGGAAGGGACCTTGCAGGTCATCTAGTCCAACCCCCTGCCCAAGCAGGAGACCCTACATCTGCCTCTACCTAGGATCAAACTCACAACCTCCTGATTGTGAGGCAAGAGCTCCACCTCTAGGCCACAGCAGCACTGATTCCAAGATCCCACTTATTATTGTAGAGATTTATATGGCCCTTTTCTCTGCTAGTACCCAAATTCAAACTTACGTGATTGAATCAATTTGGAGAATTGCTGAGAGGTAATGAAAGTTCTTGACCGGCTTCAGATTCACTTCCTCTCGCTGTGTCTCTCGCACAGTAATAGACAGCTGTGTCCTCTTCTTTCAGGTTGTTCATTTGCAGATACAGCTGACTGAGGGAATCATCCCTGGAGATGGTGAAGCGTCCCTTGACTTTGTCTGAGTAGTAAATTTCAGTTGTACCCATTCTTGCAAGCCATTCCAGTCCTTTCCTTGGAGCCTGTCTGACCCAATTCATCCAGTAGTTCCTCATGATGAAGCCGGAGCCATGACAGGAAATGCGAATGGACTCTCCAGGTTTTCTCAAGTCCCCCCCAGACTCCACCAATTGGACTTGAGAGTTGGCCCCTAAAAAGAACGATGTTTCAGTCAGATCTCATAATTCTAGAAGAGATAGAAGGAAAGTGTATGTAGAGGGAAACATTACCACCAAGGGATGCAAGTAAGAACACCAAGTTCAGCCACAGGATCATTTTCACTCCCTCTGATGAGGAATTGATAGGAAAGAATTTGGGACAGTGCACAAAATTTGTGCTGGTGGGTGTAGCTTTAAACGTAAAACCATCTGACTCCTTTAAAGAGGAAATTGGGCCTCAATTTACATATTGGTTGAGATAAAAGTGCATTTGTCTCATAGTTTTCCTTGCAAGCTCCCTACAATGGTGATTTTTCAGTAACTTTCCACTCTTACAAATTCAGTTTGCTTTATATTTAGCAAAGCATAAGTACAGTCAACTCAGGTATGGATTGATTGTGATGATTTATATTTCAAACTTTAAAAGTGTTATTTAAGTGATAGAAAAGGAAAGGAAAGGAAAGGAAAGGAAAGGAAAGGAAAGGAGAGAGAGAGAGAGAGAGAGAGAGAGAGAGAGAGAGAGTAAGAAGGAAAGGAAAGGAAAGGAGGTAGGGGAAAAAAGGAAAGGATAGGAAAGGAAAGGATAAAATGAAGATATAAATGAATGAATGAATGAATGAATGAATGAATGAATGAATGAATGAATGAATGAATCATACATACATACATACTGTACATACATACATACATAGATACATTTCCTTCTAAGTGCATGTCTTACCACTGGACAAATTTGTATCCATACCTTTTTAGCTATTGTGCATGTCCACCACATTTGATAAAATGCTGCTTCGTGTTGTTTGCATTTCCCTGAAAAGATTGAAGGACATTTAAAGATTTTCGGTATCGTAGTTTCTTTAGTGAGAAACACCAATGATAAAACATTTTAAATATAAAGAAAATTCTCAGCTTCCTGGTGAGGATCATACCCTCCTGAGAGGTGAAATTTTCATGAGACCTTTCCAGTGAACTATTATGGAAATAACATAAAAGAATTATTGTGCCTGCAGAATCAGAAAATATTTAATGAAAGCACATCTGATGGGAAAAGGCCATGGAGTAGAATGACCGGTTTTTAGATTTAGATTTATTATTAGAGTTGAAGGGACCTTGTAGGTCATCTAGTCCAACCCCCTGCTCAAGCAGGAGTTCCTACACTATTTGAGACAGATGGCAGTCCAGTCTCCCCTTGAAGGTCGCAAGTGTTGGGGCTCTCACAACCTCCGCTGGCAAGCTGTTTCACTAGTTGATCGCTCTCATAGTCAGAAAGTTTCTCCTCACTTCCAGGTTGAATCTCTCCTTGGTCAGCTTCCATCCATTATTCCTTGTTTGGCTTTCTGGTGCCATAGAGAACAGCCTGACCCCCTCCTCTCTGTTGCAGCCCCTCAAGTATTGGAACACTGCTATCATGTCACCCCTGGTCCTTCTCTTCGCCAGACTGGCCAAGCTCTGTTCCTGCAACCGCTCTTTGTATGTTTTATTTTCCAGACCCTTTATCATCCTGGTTGCTTTCTTCTGCACTTTCTCTAGGGTTTCAATGTCTTTTTTGTAGTGTGGTGAGCAAAACTGGATGCAGTGCTCTAGGTGTGGTCTGACCAAGGCTTTATAGAGTGGTATTAGTACCTCTCTGGTCCTTGATTGTCCTTGGTTGCGAAGGCTCTGGCCAGGCTCTGGTCAACAATGGCGTTGGGGCCGGCCTCCCCTCCTTCGCTTGAGCAGAGCAGGCCACTTGCAAAGCGGGGACCCTCAGAAGCCAAACCTCCTTAGTTTTGAGTGCTGAAGCCCACCCCGGAGTGGCTTCCTGCCTGTTGGACTGGGGTCTGGACTTCTGGCCCTTCTTCGAGGGGGGGGAGGCCCTTGGACCTTGCTCCCCATAAGATCCCAATATGACTTTCCCTTCCCCTGATCCTGGCTTCCTGCCCCTGTCCTGGGGAGAGAAGGCAACCTGTCTTTTCATTGCCCCTTTCTTCTCCCCCATTTTAAAGGTTTTTAAGTATTACCTGCCCAGTTCCACCTTCAGGCTCCTGTGCTGCATGTGAGATGAGAAAAAGAAACCTCTGTATAGTACTTGTATAACGCTTGCCAGCTTTTTTTAAATAAATGGGGTATGTACAGTACATGTACCAAGTGCTTTCACCACATCTTATTTTCAGATGTAAAAGAATAAAATCCATTACGATGGGTAGCCGCTTTTTTAAAAAAAATTAATGAGACTTGTTTTATTCCCTACCCCATCCCACACTGGGTGCAGAGGCCATGGGGTTTCGTGTGACAACATTGCCCCCTAGTGTCCAAAGTGAGGAGGTGAGGACACTTCTTCCTACTTCTTCAAGGAGATTCTTTTGGTCCAGATGTTTCCTCAATATTTGGGTGGCAGTTTGGATGTTTAGAAAGATGATCATAAAGTTTCATTTCTTGCCTTCTGCCATGATACTCGAGGGCTATGTTTCATTCAAGGGTTTTTTTTTTCCCTGAAGAAAGATTTTTTTTTTGTAAACAAGGAAGCTGAAACTGAAATATTCAAACCATCTTCATTATTTTATGTTTTCTTCCAGCCAACTCTCTAACTGGACATAGAACAAGAGAGTCCCAAAGTTTTCACTAGACAGTTATCGATCATCATTGTGTTATCAGGATATGGGGCAGAAGGGAAAGGGAAGAGATAGGGGAAAAGGAGAGGAGAGGAGAGGAGGAAGGAGAAGGGTAAAAGGAAGGATAGAGGAAGAGGAGAGGAAAGGAGAGGAGAGGAGGAAGGAGAAGGGGAAATGGAAGGGATAGGGGGAAAGGAGAGGAGAGGAGGAAGGGGAAAGGGAAGGGATAGGGGAAAAGGAGAGGAGAGGAGAGGAGAGGAGAGGAGAGGAGGAAGGAGAAGGGAAAAGGAAGGGATAGGGGAAAAGGAGAGGAGAGGAGAGGAGAGGAGAGGAGAGGAGAGGAGAGGAGGAAGGAGAAGGGGAAACGGAACGGATAGGGGGAAAGGAGAGGAGAGGAGAGGAGCAAGGAGAAGGGGAAAAGGAAGGGATAGGGGAAAAGGAGAGAAAAGGAGAGGAGGAAGGAGAAGGGGAAAAGGAAGGGATAGGGGGAAAGGAGCGGAGAGGAGAGGAGAGGAGGAAGGAGAAGGGGAAAAGGAAGGGATAGGGGGAAAGGAGAGGAGAGGAGATGAGAGGAGAGGAGGAAGGAGAAGGGGAAAGGGAAGGGATAGGGGAAAAGGAGAGGAGAGGAGAGGAGGAAGGAGAAGAGGAAGGGAAGGGATAGGGGGTAAGGAGAGGAGAGGAGGAAGGAGAAGGAGAAAGGGAAGGGATAGGGGAAAAGGAGAGGAGAGGAGAGGAGGAAGGAGAAGAGGAAGGGAAGGGATAGGGGGTAAGGAGAGGAGAGGAGGAAGGAGAAGGGGAAAAGGAAGGGATAGGGGAAAAGGAGAGGAGAGGAGAGAAGAGGAGAGGAGAGGAGGAAGGAGAAGTGGGAAGGGAAGGGATAGGGGAAAAGGAGATGAGAGGACAGGAGAGGAGAGGAGAGGAGGAAGGAGAGGCTGAAAGAACTTGCAGAACTGCTTTGAAGAATTGCAGGTTTTTGCCAAGCTTCAGATTCACTTCCTCTCACTGTGTGTCTTGCACAGTAATAGACTGCTGTGTCTTCAGCTTTGAGGTTGTTCATTTGCAGATACAGCTGGCTTTTGGCATTGTCCCTGGAGATGGTGAAGCGTCCCTTGACTTTGTCAGAATAGAACTTTCCACTGGAGTCAGAATAGATGTATGCAACCCATTCCAGGCCTTTCCCTGGAGCCTGTCTCACCCAGTGCATCCCGTAGCTACCAAAGTTGTAGCCAGAGCCTTGGCAGGAGAGACGGAGGGACTCCCCAGGTCTTCTCACATCCCCTCCAGACTCCACCAACTGAACCTCAGATTTCATACCTAAAACGAAGAGAGTTTCAGTGAGCTTTCCTGAATACGTGAATTAAAGTGGGAACAAGATGAATAGGGAGAAAGCAATTAATTACCTCTGAGGACCGATAGTAAGGAAACCAAATTTAGCCAGAGGATCATTTTCTGCTTCCTCTAATGAATGGAGGGGACGGATAGGAAAGGATCCAGAAAACTACACAAGCTTTGTGTTGGTGGGTGTAACCTGAGAAGGCACATCATGGGGCTCCTTTAACAGGGAAATTGTGTCCTGATTTACATATTGCTTGGGATAAAAAAAGCCTCTTACCACATTCGCTTAAAGATTTAGTTGCACACACCTGACCGATGTGATTTTGAGAGATACTTGCTGCTCTCTGAGCTTGTTTGCCGAGTTTTCATGAAAATGAAACGTCTGCCAGAAAACTACCAAGATCAGAGAGTACCAAGGACCCCTCATTTTTACCCTGAGCCACAAATATTTCCCATTATTGGTCACATGTGTTTTGTTTTTCTCTCAGTTAATTGAACATACAAACAAATACAAACTTGGAGGAAACGAACTTGTAGGCGACCCTCACTCTGTCAAAGACCTTGGAGTACTCATATCCAACGACCTAAGTGCCAGAGCCCACTGTAACAACATTGCCAAAAAAGCTCTAAGAGTTGTTAATCTAATCTTGCGTAGCTTCTTCTCTGGCAATATTACACTGCTAACAAGAGCATGCAAAACATTTGTTAGACCAATTCTGGAATACAGCTCACCTGTCTGGAACCTGCATTGCATATCGGACATTAATACAATCGAGAGAGTCCAGAAATATTTCACAAGAAGAGTCCTCCACTCCTCTGCTCGCAATAAAATACCTTATTCCACCAGACTTGAAATATTGGGATTAGACAATTTACAACTACGCCGCCTCCGATCTGATCTAAATGTAGTTCATAAAATCATATATCAAAAAGTCCTTCCTGTCAATGATTACTTCAGCTTCAACCGCAACAATACACGAGCACGTAATAGATTCAAACTTAATGTAAACCGCTCCAAACTCGACTGCAGAAAATATGACTTCAGCAATAGAGTGATCAATGCCTGGAATGCACTACCTGACTCCGTGGTTTCTTCCCCAAACCCCAAAAACTTTAACCTTAGACTGTCTACAGTCGACCTCTCCCCGTTTCTAAGAGGTCTGTAAGGGGCGTGCATAAGCGCACCAGCGTGCCTACCGTCCCTGTCCTTCTGTCCTATTGTCCTCTTTTATCGGTACTTTTTACTTATGTTTATACAAACTACTACTATCCTGTACATGTTTGACAAATAAATAAAATAAAATAAATAAAATAAATAAATATTTTTGGGTAAGTCAAACAAAAAATCTCAGCAATTCCGAGAAACAATTCAAGGTAACGGAGAAAATACTTGTTTTAAAATCTTGTGAATGGAAGCAAGTTATAAAAAGGCTAGCAAATCTGAGTTAGGACGTTTGCTACGTGATTTCTTCCTTAACTTTCTTTTTTAGTTAGTTTGTTGGTTTCATTATTGTATAGCAGCCAATATGCTAAATGATCATTAAGCCTTGAAAAATGATTTGTCATCCACAGTATTTTGGTCCACCCAATCACAACGTTGAACCCAAGTCATATGATGAACATTCTCTCAATTCAAAGAGAATAATAAATAATTCCCTTTGTCTTATCCAAAATATTTGATCTATGTTATCTGTTGTAAAAGAGATAGAAGAGCAATCAAGATGATTGGGGGACTGGAGGCTAAAACATATGATGAACGAATGCAGGAACTGGGCATGGCTAATCTAGTGAAGAGAAGGACCAGGGGAGACATGATAGCAGTCTTCCAAGTATTTGAGGGGCTGCCACAGAGAGGAGGGGATCAACTGTTTTCCAAAGCACCCGAAGGCTAGACAAGGAATAATGGATTGGAAACTGAACAAGGAGAGATTCAACCTGGAAATTAGGAGAAATTTCCTGACCGTGAGAAGCAATCAACCAATAGAACAAAAGTTCCCTTCAGAAGTTGTGGGAGCTTCATCATTGGAAGCTTTCAAGAAGAGACTGGACTGCCATCTGTCAGAAATGGTGTAGGGTCTCCTGTTTGGGTGGGAGGTTGGACTAGATGACCTACAAGGTCCCTTCCAACTCTGTTAATCTGTAATCTGTAAAAAAAAATTAGACGCGCCTTCCCACTGAGGATTTCTGTCTTTCGAAGAGTCCAATTTTTTTGAGATCCATTGAGGGAACTTTTAAGCGAATAACAGAACATGGAATAACAGAATAATAGAGTTGGAAGGAACCTCGGAAGTCTTCTAGCGCAACCCCTTGCTTGAGCAGGAGACCCTATACAATTCCAGACAAATGGTTGTCTAGTCTCTTTTTCAAAGATTTAGATTTAGATTTATTATTAGAGTTGGAAGGGACCTTGTAGGTCATCTAGTCCAGCCCCCTGCTCAAAGCATCCAGTGATGGCACAACCACAACTTCTGAAGGCAAGCTATTCCATTGCTTGATTGCTCTCACTGTTAGGAAATTTCTCCTCAGTTATAGGTTGCTTCTCTCCTTGGTCAGTTTCTCTCCTTGGTCAGCCTTCCATCCTTCCGAGGTAGGTAAAATGAGGACCCAGATTGTTGGGGGCAATATGAATATACATTGCTTACTGGTGTAAATGCTTAGAGAGTGCTTGCACTGTGAGGTGGTATATAAATCTCACAAAATAATAGATAGATAGATAGATAGATAGATAGATAGATAGATAGATAGATAGATAGATAGATAGATAGATAGATAGATAGATAGATAGATAGATAGATAGACAGACAGACAGACAGACAGACAGACAGACAGACAGACAAACAAACAAATAAACAAATAAACAAATAAATTTATTAATTAATCTCTTCTAACAAATTCAGTTTGCTTTATATTTAGCAAAGCATAAGTACAGTCAACTCAGGTATGGATTGATTTTGATGATTTATATTTCAAACTTTAAAAGTGTTATTTAAGTGATAGAAACTAACAAGGAAAGGAAAGGAAAGGAAAGGAAAGGAAAGGAAAGGAAAGGAAAGGAAAGGAAAGGAAGGGAGAGAGAGAGAGAGAGAGAGAGAGAGAGAGAGAGAGAGAGAGAGAGAGAATTAAGGAAAAAAGGAAAGGAAAGGAGGAAGGGTAAAAAGGAAAGGATAGGATAGGAAAGGATAAAATGAAGATATAAATGAATGAATGAATGAATGAATGAATGAATGAATGAATGAATGAATGTATGAATGAATGAATCATACATACATACATACATACATACATACATACATACATACATACATACATACCAGGGGTGAAATGTGAAAATTTTCCCTACCGGTTCTGTGGGCATGGCTTATTTTGTGGGTGTGGCTTGATGTCTGGTGGGCATGGCTTCATGTGGGTGTGGCTTGGTGGTCAGTTGACTTGTTGGGCGTGCATCATGGTCATGTGACCGGATGGGCGTGGCTTGGTGGTCATGTGACCAGGTGGGCATGGCCAAGTCAACATCACTTCTTTGCCCTTTTTTGACCTACAAAAAGAAAATATACGAATTATTACATGCAATTAATACTTAAATAAGATTAAACTAAGCACACAAAACAATAAGAGGTACACAAATACTTACATAAGAACAATAAATGTGTTGTTAAATTTTAACAGATTTAAAGAGTTGGAAGAAGGGATCTTGTGTGGTCATCTAGTCCAACCCACTGCCAAATGGCTCACACACCATGAAAAAGCAGCTGTTAAATTTTAACAGATTTAAAGAGTTGGAAGAAGGGACTTTGTGTGGTCATCTAGTCCAACCCCCTGCCAAATGGCTCACACACCATGAAAAAGCAGCTGTTAAATTTTAACAGATTTAAAGAGTTGGAAGAAGGGACCTTGTGTGGTCATCTAGTCCAACCCCCTGCCTTTTGCAGCATTGCAAAAGCACGCAAAATGGCCCCTGCCTTAAGTAGGAGCCTCACAGAGCAACAGAGCTGAAAACACAACTTTACACAACAGCACAACAACACAAATGGCTCACACACCACTTAAAAGCAGCTGTACTGACTCACACACCATGCAAAACACAAATACACAAAAGCATTGCAAAACTTTTAAATGGCTATATGGCTACTATTTTTTTAAAGCAAAAAAATAAAATAAAAAAGGTTACTTACCCTATGGAAGGAATAAGGCAGACAGAATAAGTTGCTTGCAGAGCAGATGGATGGATTGCTGGTTTCAAGCAGGCAGATTAAGTGGCTTGCAGATCAGATGGATTGCAGTTTGCAATTCAGACCAAAGGAAAAGCAGGCGTGGCTGGCTTCCAACGGCTGGGAATTGGGTCCGAAGAGCTAAGGTAAGCAAGCTGGACTCTGGAGGCTGGGTGGGAAGGTGGGTGGTTTGCTAGGCTGGAACAGCCAGGTTATATAGGCCAGGCTGGGGCCCGGGGGTGGGTGTGGGTGTCGGGAATAGCCCAGCTGATAGGTGGGAAAAGCCGCGGCCATTTTTGTTTAACAAAAGGAAAAAGCCGGGAGCAGGAAAAGCGGCGGGTGGGCAGTTAGGTGCACATGGGTGGCCGGGGCTTGGGCTGGGGGCCTGGGGCCCGGGGCCCGGACCGGTACGGGGGCGTGGCCAGCAAGCCATCGCTACCGGTGTGCCGAACCACCGGTGCCAAGTCCTACCGGTCCCCACGAGCCGGTGTGAACCGGGACCATTTCACCCCTGATACATACATACATACATACATACATACATTTCCTTCTAAGTGCCTCTCTTACCACTGGACAAATTTGTATCCATACCTTTTTAGCTATTGTGCATGTCCACCACATTTGATAAAATGCTGGTTCGCGTTGTTTGCACTTCCCTGAAAAGATTGGAGGACATTTAAAGATTTTAGGTACCGTAGTTTCTCTAGTGAGAAGCAGCAATGATAAAACATTTTAAATATAAAGAAAATTCTCAGCTTCCTAGTGAGGATCGTACCCTCCTAAGAGGTGAAATTTTCATGAGACCTTTCCAGTGAAACTATTATGGAAATAACATAAAAGAATTCTTGTGCCTGCAGAATCAGAAAATATTTAATGAAAGCACATCTGATGGGAAATGGCCATGGAGTAGAATGACCGGTTTTTAGATTTAGATTTATTATTAGAGTTGAACGGACCTTGTAGGTCATCTAGTCCAACCCCCTGCTCAAGCAGGAGTTCCTACACCATTTGAGACAGATGGCAGTCCAGTCTCCCCTTGAAGGTCACAAATGTTGGGGCTCTCATGACCTCTGCTGGCAAGCTGTTCCACTGGTTGATCTCTCTCACTGTCAGAAAGTTTCTCCTCACCTCCAGGTTGAATCTCTCCTTGGTCAGCTTCCATCCATTATTCCTTGTTTGGCTCTCTGGTGCCATAGAGAACAGCCCGACCCCCTCCTCTTTGTGGCATCCCCTCAAGTATTGGAACACTGCTGTCATGTCACCCCTGGTCCTTCTCTTCGCCAGACTGGCCAAGCTCAGTTCCTGAAACCACTCAACGTATGTTTTATTTTCCAGACCCTTTATCATCCTGGTTGCTCTCTTATGCACTTTCTCTGGGGTTTCCATTTCTTTTTTGTAGTGTGGTGACCAAAACTGGATGCAGTACTCTAGGTGTGGTCTGACCAAGGCTTTATAGAGTGGTACTAGTACCTCTCTGGTCCTTGATTGTCCTTGGTTGCGAAGGCTCTGGCCAGGCTCTGGTCAACAATGGCGTTGGGGCCGGCCTCCCCTCCTTCGCTTGAGCAGAACAGGCCACTTGCAAAGCAGGGACCCTCAGAAGCCAAACCTCCTTAGTTCTGAGTGCTGAAGCCCACCCTGGAGTGGCTCCCTGCCTGTTGGACTGGGGACTGGACTTCTGGCCCTTCTTCGAGGGGGGGGTGGCCCTTGGACCTTGTAACCCATAGGATCCCAAAATGACTTTCCCTTCCCCTGATCCTGGCTTCCTGCCCCTGTCCTGGGGAGAGAAGGCAACCTGTCTTTTCATTGCCCCTTTCTTCTCCCCCATTTTAAAGGTTTTTAAGTATTACCTGCCCAGTTCCACCTTCAGGCTCCTGTGCTGCATGTGAGATCAGAAAGAGAAACCTCTGTATAGTACTTGTATAATACTTGCCAGCTTTTTAAAAAATAAATGGGGTATGTACAGCACATGTACCAAATGCTTTCACCACATTTAATTTTCAGATGTGAAAGAATAAAATCCATTACGATGGGTAGCCGCTTTAAAAAAAAATTAACGAGACTTGATTTATTCCCTACCCCATCCCCCACTGGGTGCAGAGGCCATGGGGTTTCGTGTGACAACATTGCCCCCTAGTGTCAAAGTGAGGAGCTGAGGACACTTCTTCCTACTTCTTCAAGGAGATTCTTTTGGTCCAGATGTTTCCTCAATATTTGGGTGGCAGTTTGGATGTTTAGAAAGATGATCATAAAGTTTCATTTCTTGCCTTCTGCCATGATACTCAAGGGCTATGTTTCATTCAAGGGGTTTTTTTCCCCCTGAAGAAAGATTTTTTTTGTAAACAAGGAAGCTGAAACTGAAATATTCAAACCATCTTCATTATTTTATATTTTCTTCCAGCCAACTCTCTAACTGGACCTAGAACAAGAGAGTCCCAAAGTTTTCTCTAGACAGTTATCAATCATCATTGTGTTATCAGGATATGGGGCAGAAGGGAAGGGAAGGGAAGGGCAGAGGAGAGGAGAGGAGAGGAGAGGAGAGGAGAGGAGAGGAGAGGAGAGGAGAGGAGGAAGGGGAAGGGGAAAGGGAATGGATAGGGGAAAGGGAGAGGAGAGGAGAGGAGGAGGGGGAAGGGGAAAGGGAAGGGATAGGGGAAAGGGAGAGGAGAGGAGAGGAGGAGGGGGAAGGGGAAAGGGAAGGGATAGGGGAAAGGGAGAGGAGAGGAGAGGAGGAGGGGGAAGGGGAAAGGGAAGGGATAGGGGAAAGGGAGAGGAGAGGAGAGGAGGAGGGGGAAGGGGAAAGGGAATGGATAGGGGAAAGGGAGAGGAGAGGAGTGGAGGAAGGGGAAGGGGAAAAGGAAGGGATAGGGGAAAGGGAGAGGAGAGGAGAGGAGAGGCGAGGAGGAAGGAGAAGGGGGAAGGGAAGGGAAGGGATAGGGGAAAAGGAGAGGAGAGGAGGAAGGGGAAGGGGAAAAGGAAGGGATAGGGGAAAAGGAGAGAAGAGGAGAGGAGAGGAGAGGAGAGGAGAAGAGAGGAGAGGAGAGGAGGAAGGAGAGGCTGAAAGAACTTGCAGAACTGCTTTGAAGAATTGCAGGTTTTTGCCAAGCTTCAGATTCACTTCCTCTCACTGTGTCTCTCGTACAGTAATAGACTGCCGTGTCTTCAGCTTTGAGGCTGTTCATTTGCAGATACAGCTGGCTTTTGGCATTGTCCCTGGAGATGGTGAAGCGGCCCTTCACTTTGTCTGAGTAGAACTTTCCACTGGAATCAGTATAGATGCTTGCAACCCATTCCAGTCCTTTCCCAGGAGCCTGTCTCACCCAGCTCATGCCATAGCTACCAAAGTTGTAGCCAGACCCTTGGCAGGAGAGATGGAGGGACTCCCCAGGTCTTCTCACATCCCCTCCAACTGAACCTCAGATTTCATACCTAAAACGAAGAGAGTTTCAGTGAGCTTTCCTGAATACGTGAATTAAAGTGGGAACAAGATGAATAGGGAGAAAGCAATTAATTACCTCTGAGGACCGCTAGTAAGGAAACCAAATTTAGCCAGAGGATCATTTTCTGCTTCCTCTAATGAATGGAGGGGACGGATAGGAAAGGATCCAGAAAACTGCACAAGCTTTGTGTTGGTGGGTGTAACCTGAGAAGGCACATCATGGGGCTCCTTTAACAGGGAAATTGTGACCTGATTTACATATTGCTTGGGATAAAAAAAGCCTCTTACCACATTCACTTAAAGATTTAGTTGCACACACCTGAACAATGTGATTTTGAGAGATACTTGCTGCTCTCTGAGCTTGTTTGCAGAGTTTTCATGAAAATGAAACGTCTGCCAGAAAACTACCAAGATCAGAGAGTACCAAGGACCCCTCATTTTTACCCTGAGCCACAAATATTTCCCATTATTGGTCACGTGTCTTTTGTTTTTCTCTCAGTTAATTGAACATACAAACAAATACAAACTTGGAGGAAACGAACTTGTAGCTGACCCTCACTCTGTCAAAGACCTTGGAGTATTCATATCCAGCGACCTAAGTTCCAGAGCCCACTGTAACAATATTGCCAAAAAGACTCTAAGAGTTGTTAATCTAATCTTGCGTAGCTTCTTCTCTGGCAAAATTACACTGCTAACCAGAGCATACAAAACATTTGTTAGACCAATTCTGGAATACAGCTCCCCTGTCTGGAACCCGCACTGCATATCGGACATTAATACAATAGAGAAAGTCCAGAAATATTTCACAAGAAGAGTCCTCCACTCCTCTGCTCGCAATAAAATACCTTATTCCACCAGACTTGAAATATTAGGATTAGACAATTTACAACTACGTCGCCTCCGATCTGATCTAAATGTAGTTCATAAAATCATATATCAAAAAGTCCTTCCTGTCAATGATTACTTCAGCTTCAACCCCAACAATACACAAGCACATAATAGATTCAAACTTAATGTAAACCACTCCAAACTCGACTGCAGAAAATACGACTTCAGCAACAGAGTGATCAATGCCTGGAATGCACTACCTGACTCTGTGGTTTCTTCCCCAAACCCCCAAAACTTTAACCTTAGACTGTCTACAGTAGACCTCTCCCCATTTCTAAGAGGTCTGTAAGAGGTCTGTAAGCGCACTACTGTGCCTACCGTCCCTGTCCTACTGTCCTATTGTCCTCTTTTATTGGAGCGTTTTACTTATGTTATGTTTATACAAACAACTACTATCCTGTACATTTTTGACAAATAAATAAAATCAAATAAATCAAATAAATAAATATTTTTTGGTACGTCAAACAAAGACTTGAAAAATCTCAGCAATTCCGAGAAACAATTCAAGGTAACGGAGAAAATACTTGTTTTAAAATCTTGTGAATGGAAGCAAGTTATAAGAAGGCTAGCAAATCTGAGTTAGGACGTTTGCTACGTGATTTCTTCCTTAACTTTTTTGTTTCTTTGTTTATTGATTTCATTAATGTATAGCAGCCAATATGCTAAATGATCATTAAGCCTTGAGAAATGATTTGTCATCCACAGTATTTTGGTCCACCCAATCACAATGTTGAATCCAAGTCATATTATGAACATTCTCTCAATTCAAAGAGAATAATAAATAATTCCCTTTGTCTTATCCAAAATATTTGCTCTATGTTATCTGTTGTAAAAGAGATAGAAGAGCAACCAAGATGATTGGGGGACTGGAGGCTAAAACATACGATGAACGGTTGCAGGAACTGGGCATGGCTAGTCTAGTGAAGAGAAGGACCAGGGGAGACATGATAGCAGTCTTCCAAGTACCGTATTTTTCGGAGTATAGGACGCACCTTTTTACTCCCAAAAAGAGGGTCAAAAACTGGGTGCGTCTTATACTTCAAATGTAGCCCCCACCCCCCGCCTGCCAGCCCGCCACTCAGCCTGGGGAGGAAAGCGTTTTCAGGCGGCAGCGCTGCGATCCCCTCCCCGATTCCAAAAACGTGCAACCGGCGCTGCCCACCACCGGAAACGCGATGCTCTTCTTTGCCGAGAAGGACCCTCGATCAGCCATCTCCAGGGAGCCACCCCCGTCCTCAGGAGGCAGCAGCCCCTTTAAGAGTGAAGGAGCTTTTTTATTTTTTATTTCCTTCCTTCCAGCCTGAGCCGGACGATCGCGAGCCTGCTGGCAATGACAGCGTGCCACAGACGTTCGTGGAGGGGAGGGGGGTGGTGATCGCTTGCCACCGCCAGCGCTGCGCAGGTATGCGAGTCGCCCAGGGGTCAGCCGCGCCTCGGATTGGAGGGTCCTTGTCCTGCTGCTGCCCCAAGGAAGCTGCGGAGCTGAAGAAGCCTCCACCCATCTGCCAGCTCACCACTCAGCCTTTTGGAATCGGGAAGGGGATCGCAGCGCTGCTGCCTGAAAACGCTTTCCTCCCCAGGCTGAGTGACGAGCTGGCAGATGGGTGGAGGCTTCTTCAGCTCCGCAGCTTCCTTGGGGCAGCAGCAGGACAAGGACCCTCTAACCCGAGGTGTGGCTGACCCCCGGGCGACTCACATACCTGCTCGGCGGTGGCAAGCTATCACCTCCCACCTCCCCTCCACGAACGTCTGCGGCGTGCTGTCATTGCCGGCAGGCTCGCGATCAGCCGGCTCAGGCTGGAAGGAGGGAAATAAAAAATAAAAAAGCTCCTTCACTCTTAAAGGGGCTGCTGCCTCCTGAGGACGGGGGTGGCTCCCTGGAGATGGCTGATTGAGGGTCCTTCTCAGGCAGAGACCCCCGCGACAGCAGGGGCTGCAATGCAATGCTCTGAGCAGCGTGCAAAAAGTCCTTCCTCCAATTTTGGAATCGGGGTGGGAAGTGTTTTCGGGCTGCAGCCTGAAACGCAATGCTCTTTTTTTGCTTCTACAATCACTTTTCTCCCCATTCCAAAAACAGGGCAAACGGTGGGGTGTCCATAGAAACCCCACCAAAGCCAGAAGATTTATTTCAAAGAGAGGGAGGGAGGGAGAGAGGGGGGGAGGGAGAGGGAGAGGGAGGGGAAGGAGAGAGAGAGAGAGAGAGGAGGGGGGCATACCACAGTCACTTGCTAAAGTATTGAATGCTAGGTATGGCAGAATTGTTTTTTTCTTGTTTTGCTCCCCCAAAATTAAGGTGCGTCCTATATTCCGGAAAATACGGTATTTGAGGGGCTGCCACAGAGAGGAGGGGGGCCAAGCTGTTTTCCAAAGCACCCGAAGGCCAGACAAGGAATAATGGATTGGAAACTGAACAAGGAGAGATTCAACCTGGAAATAAGGAGAAATTTTCTGACCGTGAGAAGCAATCAACCAATGGAACAGAAGTTCCCTTCAGAAGTTGTGGGAGCTTCATCACTGGAAGCTTTCAAGAAGAGACTGGACTGCCATTTGTCAGAAATGATGTAGGGCAGGGGCGGGTTCCTAATGTTTTTACTACCACTCTGTGGGTGTGGCTTATTTTGTGGGTGTGGCTTGCGAGCCATGTGACCAGGTGGGCGTGACTTGCCGGTCATATATTAGTTATTTCAGAGAGATGTTACTACTATTTTTGCTATTTTATACCACATGAAAAGCTTTGCATACCAAGTGTGTGTTACACCATGGCAACACAGCAACCTTTATATGCAGAAAATGCTATAGTTAAAAGACAAGCAAGTCTCATACAGCATTTTTGGTTTCAGTCATGGATTCCTTAGACGAAAATATTGAGGACTGTTAAAAGAACAGTATCTTTTAACAGTCCTCAATGTTTTCGTCTAAAGAATAACAGTATAAAACTGTATAAAATTAACAGTATAAAAGGTTAAGCTTTCGGAAAACGCCCACTTTGGGAAGCTTTAGGCAAAAGCGAAGGAATCAACGCCCCAGCTATCTATGCACCCCACTCCCTGTCCCCTTTGCTGCATTGTAGCAATTCTGAAGCCTGAAATATGGCCCTCAGCCAGGCTCA
>JALIGW010000052.1:2314682-2324682 GCA_023053685.1 Diadophis punctatus similis | reverse complement strand
CTGAGAATGAATGTTATCTTGAGGTGCATTTGGTGAACTTTTAAGCATACCAGGTGGAAAAGCTCCGCCTTGGAAATAAGATATTATTTAGACACAGTGGTTTTATTTCCATGCCCTCCGCCACCCTGGCATCCGTGTGAGATTTGTCAGAATATTCATGAAGTGGGAGAGCCAATGGTAACAAGGTCAGCCAATGAATAGGCATAGCAACTAAGTCAGCCAATGGGAGCTAAGCACATCTGGGTCTGTGCAGAGAATTGAAACTGAAGCTAGAAGGCTGGGCGTGGCTCAGCCCTCTCTGTGCTCTTGTCTGCTCTGAACTCTGAACTAGAAGCTGCTTGTGTTTTACTTGTAACTGTTGCTACATTGCAGAAGAACTCTGCTAATGGTGTTGTAAATATATATATTACTATGTTTATAAAGAAGTTAATGACTCCAGCTGAATCAGCTATCTGTGTGTGCTTCTGGAATTGATTTTTATGCAACAAACTCTGACAAGATTAGTGCCCCGCTGGAATGCAATATGACCAAGGGAGGCATGTGCCACATTCTAAGAAGGTTACAAATGAATTTGCAGAGCTGCTTTGTGAAATGGGCAGTTTTTGCCTTGCTTCCTCTCTGTGTGTATGTCTCTTGCACAGTAATAGACTGTTGTGTCCTCTGGTTTGAGACTGTTCATTTGCAGATACAGCTGGCTTTTGGCATTGTCCCTGGAGACGGTGAAGCGTCCCTTCACTTTGTCTGAGTAGAACTTTCTACTGGCATCACTGTAGATGTGAGCAACATATTCCAGTCCTTTCCCCGGAGCCTGTCTCACCCAGGTCATGTGATAGTTCCTGAAGGTGAATCCAGAGGCTTGGCAGGAGAGATGGAGGGACTCTCCAGGTCTTCTCACATCCCCTCCAGACTCCACCAACTGGATCTGAGATCGGACACCTAAAATGAAAGGAATTTGAGTGAACTCTTTGGAGACAAGAATTAAAATTGAAAGAAACTTGATAGGGAGGAAACAATGACCTTTTAGGACTGCTAGTAAGAATAACAAGTTGAGCCATAGGATCATTTTTGCTCCCTGTAAAGTTGGGAGGAGAATTGATGCCAAAGGATTTTGGGAAGTGCACAACCTTTTTGTTGGTGGGTGTAGCCTGAAAAGGGAAACCAACTGCATCTTTTAAAGGGGAAATTGTGCTTTAATTTACATATCACTAGGTATATAAAAAGGGGACGCGATGGCTCAGTGGCTAATGCACTGAGCTTGTCAAACAGAAAAGTCAGCAGTTCTGCAGTTCAAATCCCTAGCACCGCATAATGGAGTGAGCTCCCGTTACTTGTCCCAGCTTCTGCCAACCTAGCAGTTTGAAAGCATGTAAAAATGCAAGTAGAAAAATAGGGACCACCTTGGTGGGAAGGTAACAGCGCTCTGTGCGCCTTCCATGTTTAGTCATGGCGGCCACATGACCACGGAATCGTCATCAGACAGTGTTGGCTCTTCGGCTTAGAAACGGAGATGAGCACCGCCCCCTAGAGTCGGGTACGATTAAAAAAAAGTCTCCTCATTGTGTACTGCACAGTCCAGGAAAGCCAGACTATTTTCCTTAAGCATCTGACAAAGTAGACCACAACCTACTCCTTGGTAAGATAGAAAAATGTGGAATAGACAACATCAGCACCAAATGGATTTGTAGCTGGCTGACAAACTGTACTCGACGTCTAGTCCTTAATGGTACTACGTCTACATGGAGAGAAGTAAGCAGTGGGGGTACCACAAGGCTCTGTCTCAGTACTCGTCAATATCTTCATAAATGACTTAGATGAGGGAAAAGAAGGGGAACTCATCAAATTTGCAGATGACACTAAGCTGGCAGGAATAGCCAACACCCCAGAAGACAAACTCAGAATCCAAAAAGATCTTGACAAACTTGAACAATGGGGCCTAACCAACAAAATGAATGCGCACTTCAGAACCGTTAGGGAAGGTAAGTAGATTTCACCACTGGAACAAAGCTGTTATAGAATCTGGTCTCCTGATAGAAATACTTCAAAACCTCCTCCCAGAGGGGAGCAACAGAAACAGACCATGAAGTGGGTGAGTGGGGTCTCTAACAATGCTTTGCGCTCTAAGCACATAGCACTTACTGTATAAGCAGTATCCTGAATGACAGGAATCAAGCTTCCTATTTAGTTTGGCTAGTCCAGGGGTAGGCAAAGTTGGCTCTTCTATGACTCGTGGACTTCAACTCCCAGAATTCCTAAGCTAGCATGATTGGCTCAGAAATTCTGGGAGTTGAAGTCCATGAGTCATAGAAGAGCCAACTTTGCCTACCCCTGGGCTAGTCTAGAGAAAAGAAGAATTAGGGGTAACATGGAAGCAGTATTCCAGTATTCGAGGGGCTGCCACAAAGAAGAGGGGGTCAACTTATTCTACAAAGCACCAGAGGGCAGGACAAGAAACAATGGTTGGAAACTAATCAAAGAGAGAAGCAACCTGGAATTAAGGAGAAACTTCCTAACAGTGAGGACAATTAACCAGTGGAACAGCTTGCCTTCAGAAATCGTGGGCGCTCCATCACTGGAGGTTTTTAAGAAGAAACTAGACAGTCACTTATTTGAAATAGTATAGGTTTTTCTGTTTGAGCAGGGGGTTGGGCTAGAAGATCTGCAAGGTCTCTTCCATCTCCTCTCCTCTCCTCTCCTCTTTTCTACATCTTCCAGTGTGACCTTAATATATCAGTCCATAGAGCTGATGGGTTTGTGTTCTACTTCCTGTGTTTTATTTTGACCCAAGTATCACCCACAAACAAATCCCAGTGAGTGGGTGGGATTCCTGTTAAGGAATTTAGGCTTTTGGTTTCCACTTCTTCTATGTAGACGTTGGCCACAATGGGAGACAAAAACTAACTAAAAACTTTCTGTCAGTACATACCGTATTTTTCGGAGTATAAGACGCACCGGAGTATAAGACGCACCTTAGTTTTTGGGGAGGAAAATAAGGGAAAACAATCTGCCTACCAGGTATTCATCTGGCTAGCGTCCTTAGTCTGGTCAGCTTCAGCACATTATTTTATCCCCTGGTTAGGACTTAAAAAAACCTTCTTCGGAGAGAGTAACAATGAAAGAGCATGCAAGCCAGTAAGAGCTGGGAAGATAGTTAGCACCTGGTTAGGGCTGGAAAAAAACTTATTCGGAGCAAGTAGAGCAATGAAAAAAAAACTTGCAAAGACTTAGGGCTAGAAAAACATTCTTTGGAGAGAGTAACAATGAAAAAGCCTGCAAGGTAAGAGCTGGGAAGATCTGTTAGCACTTAGTTAGGGCTGAAAAAAAAAGCTACATTCGAAGTATAAGACGCACCCAAATTTTCAGCCACTTTTAGGGAGGAAAAAGGCGCGTCTTATACTCCAAAAAATATGGTATATCATCATCTTTTAACGACCCCATAATCCCTTGCGGGGTAAAGTCTGGGCAACTGAATTGAGCAAGCAGAGCATTTAATGGCCGGATGCCCTTCCTATCGCTAACGTGGAGGTTTGTTCAGCAGATATATTCTCATATATTCGTTGTATATATGTACAATGCAGGGGTGGGTTCCTCCCAGTTTGGACTGGATCACCTGAACCGGTAGCGACCCGCTGGTGACGTCACTGTCGGTGCCGGTCTGTGTGGACCGCCATCTTTTTTGGGGATTTTTAAACCAATTTTTCCCTTCCGCAGCTTGAAAAATGGCCCTCCCGCCCGCCCGTGGGTGAATTCTGACCTTTATTCCATCACCCGAAGCACAGCTGATGAGCTCTTCAGCTGTGTTTCAGGCTCATTCCTGCTTCTGAGCATGCGCGGAAGCCAAATTGCATGGAAGGACGCGTGTGTGAATGGAGCGCGCGTGAGCGCGTGAAACGTCGCAATGCGAACCGGTGGCGAAGGTAAGTGGAACCCACCCCTGGTACGATGACAATAAAGGTTATTATTATTGTGCCCAGAGAGAGAAATACCCGCTTCTACCTAGCATCGAACTCACAGCCTCCTGATTGTGAGACGAGAGCTCCACCTCTAGGCCATCACACCATTCCTTCTATCAATACATATATCAAACTTTTAAAAGTCCATCTTAATTAATTCAAACATCCAGCTTATCTTCATAGAATAGAGTCTTTTTCTTCTCAGTAGAGTCCATCGGATCATTTTTTCTTGAAAAAATGCTCAGCTTTATTTATATCCATGAAAAAAAAAGTCCCAAAGTTGTTTTTTTAGACGATGTAAATTAGTCTGAAGCAAATTTCCCCAGATTAAAGAAGAAAATCTGAATAATGTTTTTGTTTAGCTTCAGATTCATTTCCTCTCACTGTGTGCCCACTGGGTTTCTTTTACAGTAATAGACAGCTGTGTCCTCGGGTTTCAGGTTGTTCATTTGCAAATAAAGCTGGCTGTGGGAATCGTCCCTGGAGATGGTGAAGCGGCCCTTCACTTTGTCTGAGTAGAATTTTCCACTGGAATCACCATAGATGTATGCCACCCATTCCAGGGCTTTCCCTGGTGCCTCTCTCACCCAGTTCATGTCATAGCTACCAAAGGTGAATCCAGAGGCTTGGCAGGAGAGACGGAGGGACTCTTCAGGTTTTCTCACATCCCCTCCAGACTCCACCAATTGGTCCTCAGATCGAACACCTAAAATGAAAGGTATTTCAGGGATCTCTCCTGTGTTCCAGAATTAAAATGCAAAGAAGGTGAATAAGTCAGAAAGAATTACCTCCAAGGACTAATATGAAGAACAGAATTGGCCAAAGAATCATTTTTTTTGCTCTTTCTAATCAAAGGAAGATAATTGATGGGAGATGATTTGGGAAAGTGCACAAGCTTTGTGCTGATGGGAACAGCCTGAAAAGTCTCATTTAAAGGGGAAATGAGCCTCGATTTACATATTGGTTGAGATAAAGGAGTTTCTCAGTGCAGTGACCTCATATTTTGCCTTACACACTCCTTACATCTTTGATTTTCATATACCGTATTTTTCGGAGTATAGGACGCACCTTAGTTTTGGGGGAGGAAAATAGGGGGAAAAGAATCTGCCTACCAGGTATTCATCTGGCTGGCGTCCTTAGTCTGGTCAGCTTCAGCACATTATTTTATCCCCTGGTTAGGACTTAAAAAAACCTTCTTCGGAGAGAGTAACAATGAAAGAGCCTGCAAGCCAGTAAGAGCTGGGAAGATAGATAGCACCTGGTTACGGCTAGAAAAAAACTTATTCGGAGCAAGTAGAGCAATGAAAAAAACCCTGCAAAGACTTGGGGCTGGAAAAACATTCTTTGGAGCGAGTAACAATGAAAAAGCCTGCAAGCCAGTAAGAGCTGGGATGATCTGTTAGCACCTAGTTAGGGCTGAAAAAAAAGCTACATTCGAAGTATAAGACGCACCCAAATTTTCAGCCACTTTTAGGGAGGAAAAAGGTGCGTCTTATACTCTGAAAAATACGGTAATATTCCAGTGCTAAGAAATATAAAGGAAAACCATTATAAGATGTTTTACAGGTGGCACTTGCCTCCTGCAAGACTAGCCAAGATGTTCCCAAATACATCCCCATCATGTTGGAAGTGCAAGAAAAGATTTGGAACATATTACCACTTATGGTGGACTTGCACGATAGCAAAAAAATATTGGAGTAAAATTAAATTATGGTTAGAAGAGATAACGGGAGAGGACATACCTTGGAAACCGGAATTATTTTGATTGGGCATTTTGGGAAAAAAATTATAAGAAGGGAATACAATACTTAATTATACACATCATAATGGCGGGAAGAATAATGTACGCACAATATTGGAAAAATGAGAATATACCAAAAGACAAAGAAATAATAAGAAAAATCTTGGAATGTGCAGAGATGGATAAATTGACAAAGGAAATAAAGGAAAAGGAAGATTTAGATTTAGATTTATTATTAGAGTTGGAAGGGACCTTGTAGGTCATCTAGTCCAACCCCCTGCTCAAGCAGGAGTTCCTACACCCTTTGAGACAGATGACAGTCCAGTCTCTCCTTGAAGGTCGCAAGTGTTGGGGCTCTCACAATCTACGCTGGCAAGCTGTTCCACTGGTTGATCACTCTCACCATCAGAAAGTTTCTCCTCACTTCCAGGTTGAATCTCTCCTTGGTCAGCTTCCATCCGTTATTCCTTGTTTGGCTTTCTGGTGCCATAGAGAACAGCCTGACCCCCTCCTCTCTGTGGCATCCCCTCAAGTATTGGAAGACTGCTATCATGTCACTCCTGGTCCTTCTCTTTGCCAGACTGGCCAAGCTCAGTTCCTGCAACAGCTCTTTGTATGTTTTATTTTCCAGACCCTTTATCATCCTGGTTGCTCTCTTCTGCACTTTCTCTAGAGTTTCAATGTCTTTTTTGTAGTGTGGTGACCAAAACTGGATGCAGTACTCTAGGTGTGGTCTGACCAAGGCTTTATAGAGTGGTACTAGTACCTCTCTGGTCCTTGATTGTATCCCTCTATTTATGCAGCTCAGGACTGCATTGGCCTTTTGGGCTGCTGCTGCAGACTGCTGGCCATTTAATATGGAATAAATTATACAAATGGTTAGAGGTGAGAAAGAAGAAGTAAAAGGGTTGAGAAATGAGGGATGAGAAATGAGAGTGTTGATAATTTGGGTGATTACAATAAATATTTAATATTTAATGTAAAGTATCATAGAAAGTATAAGAAATAAAGATTATGATATATAATTATATTAATAACAAGGGAAGTAAATTGTAAAATGTAATATGTAAATATATTCAAATGGGAAAATTTAAAATGTGGTTATACACCGATGCGGACTTATTGTAAATAGGGGGAAATGACCCCCCCCCCACTGTTTTGTTGTATCTTCGTTTTATATGTGTATTTGTTGGTGTTGTTATGTCTTTTAAAAAATAAAAAAGTTTTAAAAAGAAATATAAAGACAGCCTCTTCTCTCCTCTCCCTCCCATCCCTCCCTCCCTCCCTCCATCTTTCTCCTCTCCTCTCCTCTCCCTCCCTCCCTCCCATCCCTCTCTCCCTCCATCTTTCTCCTCTCCTCTCCTCTCCTCTCCTCTCCTCTCCTCTCCCTCCCTCCAATCCCTCCCTCCCTCCTTCCATCTATCCATCTATCCATCCATCCATCCATCCATCCATCTTTCTCCTCTCCTCTCCTCTCCTCTCCTCTCCTCTCCCTCCCTCCCTCCCTCCTATCCATCCATCCATCCATCCATCTTTCTCCTCTCCTCTCCTCTCCTCTCCTCTCCTCTCCTCTCCTCTCCTCTCCTCTCCTCTCCCTCCCTCCCTCCCTCCCATCCATCCATCCATCCATCCATCCATCCATCCATCTTTCTCCTCTCCCCTCCTCTCCTCTCCTCTCCTCTCCCTCCCTCCCATCCCTCCCTCACTCCTTTTTTTTTAAGGCAGAGAAGTTGCAAACTCAAAATCAAAGCAATCACATCGTAACTTTGTAATGGATGCTCTCTCAGTAGTCCAAGAATGAATATCACATTTTCTCCTTTGCAAAGATTTCAGAGAGCTACGGTTACCAAGGTACATTCTGTTCTGAATTATGGAGGAAATTGTGGTCTCTTCAGAAGTGATATTCCACTGAGACCAATTTAGTGAATTTGAGATGTTATTTGTACGCAGCGGTTTGATTTCCATGCCCCCTCCTGCCCTACCATCAGTGTGAGAATAGTGCCCCCTGGTGGGCAAGATGACCAAGAGAGGCATGCACCACATGGTTACAATTCTAAGATTTTAAAGAAATTCTCTCCGCTATATGAAATGGGAAGTTTTTGCTTTGCTACAGATTCACTTCCTCTCACTGTGTCTCTCGCACAGTAATAGATGGCCGTGTCCTCTGGTTTGAGGCTGTTCATTTGCAGATACAGCTGGCTTTTGGCACTGTCCCTGGAGATGGTGAAGCGGCCCTTCACTTTGTCTGAGTAGAACTTAGTACTGGAATCATAATAGATGAGTGCAACCCATTCCAGGCCTTTCCCTGGAGCCTGTCTCACCCAGTTCATCCCATAGTCACTGAAGGTGAATCCAGAGGCTTGGCAGGAGATATGGAGGGACTCTCCAGGTCTTCTCACAGCCCCTCCAGACTCCACCAACTGAATCTGACAATGGACATCTAAAATGAAAGAAGTTTCAGTAAGCTTTCCTGTATATAAGAATTAAAATGGAAAGAAACTGGATAGGGAGGAAACAATTACCTCTGAACACTGCTAAGAAGGACACCAAGATTAACCACCGGATCATTTCTGCTGCTTCCAATGATTGGAAGGGAATTGATGCCAAAGGATTTGGGGAAGTTCACAAACTTTGTGTTGATGGGTGTAGCCTGAAAAGCAAAACCAACTGCCTCCTTTAAAGGGGGAAATTGTGCCTCAATTTACATATCACCAGGGATAAAAGAGCCTCCTCTTTGCAATTACTTATATTCTGTATTTCTTTGTATTATGGATTTCACACATAGTTTATTTATTTTTTATTTATTTATTTATTTTTGGTTCGTCTATGCTGCCCTACTCCCGAGGGACTCAGGGCGGAAAATTAAGTTTTCAAATTTAATTTAATAAACGTTCTTAATAATAATTGTTCTGGTGGCATCTGGCCAAGGGAGGGGCGGTGGGTTAAATACCATGTCATGTGTGCCCTCACGACGAAGCAAAAGAGTTATCTCACTGACCCAGGCTTTGTAATTCTGTCCTGATTGTCTTAACTTCGAATGGCCAGTTAATGGGGCAACTGGTGCCTGGTAAGGTTGAAGTACAACTGGAACTGGCTGTAAAGGCAGGGCGCCTAATGGGGCCTGCGCAGGTGCGGCCTGAGGAATTGCCTGTGGACCCACTTGGGGTTGGAGAGGAGGCAGTAAAGGAGCCTGCACTGGAGCAGGTTGTGGAGCCTAGACTGGCTGTTGTAGAACAGCAGGTGCTTTTGATAAGTAATGCTAATTGACGCACCTGAGTCCAAAGTCCATAATAAGTGTCTATCATATTTCTGACAGGGTTGGACAGCTTGTGTAATGGCAAGAGTGGCGTATGGGCCGAGATGGTGCAGTGGTTAAATGCAGCACTGCAGGCTACTGCTAGTTCAGCAGTTCAGCTGTTCAAATCTCACCAGGCTCAAGGTTGACTCAGCCTTCCATCCTTCTGAGGTCGGTAAAATGAGGACCCAGATTGTTGGGGGCAATATGCTGAACTCTGTAAACCGCTTAGAGAGGGCTGTAAAGCACCATGAAGCGGTATATAAGTCTAAGTGCTATTGCTATTGCTACTATGAGTCGCGCCTGGGACCAAATGAGATTCAGTCTTAGGAACAATCCAGATTATCAGGTGTTTTATTATCAGTAAGTAGGTAAAAAGACAGATTTACACTGGAGTAAGTAAAGCAAGTTCCGACAGAACCTCCACATTACAAAAAAAGATTTTTAGATTGGAGAAAGAAATCATGGAATGACATTTCTTTAATTAGCCATGTTAGAGACCAAACATTAAAAAGAGGATACATCTGAATTCAGAATATTTGTTCTACAGTTATTAACCTGAGCATCTTATTTTGAAGAAGCCCAAATCAACAGTGCAAAGCACGCCAGAAGGCCCAATTTCAAGTTCACCATTATATTCTTCTCTGGTAACATTGTACTCTTAACCAGAGCATACAAAACATTTGCTAGACCGATTCTTGAATACAGCTCATCTGTCTGGAACCCACACTACATATCAGACATTAACACAATTTGGAATGTCCAGCGATACTTCACAAGAAGAGTATTACATTCCTCTGTTCACAACACAATACCTTACGAAACCAGACTTGAAATTTTGGGACTTGAAAATTTAGAACTACGCCGCCTTCGATCTGACCTAAGTGTAGCTCACAAAATTATCTGCCACAATGTCCTACCTGTTAACGACTACTTCAGCTTCAACTGCAATATAATACACGAGCTCACAATAGATACAAACTTAATGTAAACCGCTCCAAACTTGATTGCAAT
>JALIGW010000052.1:2297182-2309682 GCA_023053685.1 Diadophis punctatus similis | reverse complement strand
TAAAGGAGTTGAAGTATGTGTAGACATCTCAAAGTGGTCCCTAAATCTCCACAAATTTCATTGAATATCTTATAAAAGTGATTGTGTAATGATGCAAAAATTGAAGAACAATCAAGACTAAGCTTTCTATTTTTATATGTATTGTGAATTCAAAGGACTTTACATTACATTATTGGGTATTATTATACATTATTGGCTAAGGAAAGTGATCCTAAGCAGCAGAGAAAATAATGAGTAAGAATTTTTTTTTAAAGAGAGGTCTTAAAGACAGAACTTAAAACTTTGAATTCAGGAACCTTTGTTTCCTTAATCAATTTTCAAATGTTTCAAATCAATTTTCTCAAATGTTTTGAAGAAACCGATATTAACGCCATACGAATTAAGGCTTAAATTATATTTTTTAAGGCAGAGAATTGGTGGTTCCCACCAAGTTGCAAAGTCAAAATCAAAGCAATCACATCATAACTTTGTATTGGATACTCTCTCAGTAGTCCAAGAATGAATATGACATTTTCTGCTTTGCAAAGATTTCAGAGAGCTACAGTTAGTAACAGTTAGTAACACAGTTGTTATAATAATAATAACAACAACAGAGTTGGAAGGGATCTTGGAGGTCTTCTAGTCCAACCCCCTGCTTAGGCAGGAAACCCTACACCACTTCAGACAAATGGTTATACAACATCTTCTTAAAAACTTCCAGTGTTGGGGCATTCACAACTTCTGGAGGCAAGCTGTTCCACTGATTAATTCTTCTAACTGTCAGGAAATTTCTCCTTAGTTCTAAGTTACTTCTCTCTTTGTTTAGTTTCCACCCATTGCTTCTTCTTCTACCCTCAGGTGCTTTGGAGAATAGTTTGACTCCCTCTTCTTTGTGGCAACCCCTGAGATATTGGAACACTGCTATCATGTCTCCTCTAGTCCTTCTTTTCATTAAACTAGACATACCCAGTTCCAGCAACCGTTCTTCATATGTTTTTAGCCTCCAGTCCCCTAATCATCTTTGTTGCTCTTCTCTGTACTCTTTCTAGAGTCTCAACATCCTTTTTACATCGTGGCGACCAAAACTGAATGCAGTATTCCAAGTGTGGCCTTATCAAGGCATTATAAAGTGATACCAAAGCACATTCTGTTCTGAACATGGCATTATGCAGGAAATTGTGGTCTCTTGAGAAGTGACATTCCCTTGAGACCAATTTAGTGAATTTCCAAGCATATGAGATGGAAAAGCTCTACCTCGGAAATGATATATTATTTGTACAGAGCAGTTCATCCATCAGTGTGAGACTAGTGCCCCCTGGTGGGCAAGATGACCAGGGAATGCATGCACCACAACGTTATAATTCTAAATTCTCTCTACTATGTGAGATGGGAAGTTTTTGCTTTGTTACAGATTCACTTCCTCTCACTGTGTTTCCAGCACAGTAATAGACTGCCGTGTCCTCTGGTTTGAGGCTGTTCATTTGCAGATACAGCTGGCTTTTGGCATTGTCCCTGGAGATGGTGAACCGTCCCTTCACTTTGTCTGAGTAGAACATTTTACTGGAATCAGTATAGATGAGTGCAACCTCTTCCAGGCCTTTCCCTGGAGCCTGTCTCACCCAGTGCATCCCGTAGCTGCTGAAGGTGAATCCAGAGGCTTGGCAGGAGAGGCTGAGTGACTCTCCAGGTCTTCTCACATCCCCTCCGGACTCTGCCAACTGAGTCTGACAACAGATATCTAAAATGAAAGGAGTTTCAGTGAACTTTCCTGTATATAAGAATCTAAATGGAAAGAAACTGGATAGGGAGGAAACAATTACCTCTGAGCACTGCTAACAAGGACACCAAGATTAACCACCGGATCATTTCTGCTGCTTCTAATGATTGGAGGGAAATTGATGCCAAAGGATTTGGAGAAGTGCACAAACTTTGTGTTGATTGGTGTAGTCTGAAGAGCGAAACCAATTGCCTCTTTTAAGGGGGGGGATTGTGCCTCAATTTACATATTAGTTGAGATAAAAGAATTAGCAATAGCAATAGCAATAGCACTTAGACTTATATACCGCTTCATAGTGCTTTACAGCCCTCTCTAAGCGGTTTACAGAGTTCAGCATATTGCCCCCAACAATCTGGGTCCTCATTTTACCGACCTCAGAAGGATGGAAGGCTAATTCTTCAGAGTATTCTGTTACAGAGTATTTCTTTGCACAGACTTTACACCTGTGATTTCCGTAAAATCTTAAATAATAAGCTGCATCGTCTGATTTCGAATTGTCCATTTGCTACCAGAATTAACTTTTGGAGATGGTGACCCATCCCTACCCTTTAACCATGTAGTAAAATCTGAATCTTATATAAAGTTAAAGCTTTAGTTTGGCAAGATTCTGTCTAATGGATGGAAGCAAATAAAGAATTGGACTTGATTGGATCTCACTGTCCCATCTTTGGGCTTGGGCCTGGCACTGTTAGCCAACACTGCATAACCAAAGGTAGCCAGAGCATGTCCTTCTTCCCAGATCAGGTGAGATGAGATATGTTAGAACTTAAAACTGGTAAATCTAGAGAATCCTAACATGGGTAAAGGTAAAGGTAAAGGTTCCCCTTGCACATATGTGCTAGTCATTCCTGACTCTAGGGGGCGGTGTTCATCTCCGTTTCAAAGCCGAAGAGCCAGAACTGTCCGAAGATGTCTCCGTGGTTATGTGGCCAGCATGACTAAATGCCAAAGGCGCACGGAACGCTGTTACCTTCCCACCAAAGGTGGTCCCTATTTTTCCACTTGCATTTTTTTACGTGCTGTCGAACTGCTAGGTTGGCAGTTTATTACATGGCTACATTTGTACTAATAGAGGAGGGTATGATTTTAAACATATTTAAATTTTCAAATGTGTGTTTCTCTCTCTCTCTCTCTCTCTCTCTCTCTCTCTCTCTCTCTCTCTCTCTCTCTCTCTCTCTCTCTCTCTCTCTCTCTCTCTCTTTCCCCATGTGGAGAGAGGGAGGGAGGGAGGGAGGGAGGGAGACAGACAGGCAGACAGGCAGACAGACAACTGGTAAATGCACACAAAGACAAAAGGCAGAACATCTGAGTCTCAAGAAAGAAAAAAAAAATAGCATAAAACTACCAACCCAATAAAAGAATGAAGAGTGCTAATTAAGGAATACAATTTTGTATCTCTAAAGATTTTTTTTGAGAGCAGAACTTATGAGCACTTTGTTATTGCTGTCTTTCAAGGGTTTTCCTTTTTCTCTCTGTCACTCCCTTATTGACTACTCGGTTGATTTCCTTCGCTCCGATTTCCTGATTTCCTCACCTTCAATTAGATAACATCCCCCAAACAACTAATATTACGGGCTGCTCTTTCTTCCTTCTGGCAATCAGACAGCTTTCCCAGGCTCCTCTTATTGAAAAATGCAGCCCTATTCTGAGGCGGATTGGACTTGCAGAGCTGGTCTGAGAAATGGCCGGGTTTTGACAAGTTTCAGACTCGCTTCCTCTCACTGTGTGTCCTGTACAGTAATAGACTGCCGTGTCCTCTGATTTGAGGCTGTTCATTTGCAGATACAGCTGGCTTTTGGCATTGTCCCTGGAGATGGTGAAGCGCCCCTTCACTTTGTCAGAGTAGTGAATAGCACTGGAAGGGGAATTTATGTATGCCACCCATTCCATTCCTTTCCCAGGAGCCTGTCTCACCCAGTTCATGGAAGAGCCACCAAAGCTGATGCCAGAGGCTTGGCAGGAGAGATGGAGGGACTGCTCAGGTCTTCTCACATCCCCTCCGGACTCCACCAACTTCGCCTGCGACCGGACAACTTAAATAAAAGGAATTCCAGTGAGTTCTCCTGTATACAGGAATTAAAAGAAACCGAATAGGTAGGAAAGAAATACCTCTGAGGACTGCTAGAAAGGACACCAGATTTAGCCACAGGGTCATTTTTGTTCCCTCTAATAATAGAGTGAATCAACAGGAAAGGATCAGGAAACTTTGCTCAAACTTTGTGTTGGTGGGTGTAACCTGAAAACAGATATCATATTTATTTATTTATTATTTATTTATTATGGTGTTCTTATATGCCGCCCAACTCCCGAAGGACTCAGGGCGGCGTACAACAGAGAAAAATACAAGACACCAATTTCATAATATTACATTTAAAAAACAGATATAAAAATTAAAAAACACAATGTTTAAAATCATCCAATACTCACTCAACAACCATACATACTTGGGAGTGAGCTCGAGTGGATTAAGCTCTACCCCAATAAATATGGCCCATTTAAAGGGAAAATTGTGCCTCAATTTACATATCTTTTGGACTAAAACAGTGCTTCTCAAATAGTGGGGCGGGCCCACCTGGAGGGGCATGGAGCGATGCCAGGGGGGCGCATGACCCTGGGGAACGTGCTTTTTTTTGCCACAGGGAGTAGGGTTTTTTTGTGCTGAACAATAGCACACAGCACAGAGCAGGATATATGAAGTGCGGATAACAAACCCTTAAGAGACACTATGGAAAAATATTTAACAGGGATGAAAAGAAAGGAGGAGAGAGATGGAGATAATGAGACAAACGTAAGTCTCCTGAAAGCTAAGACGAGGAAATATGACGAAGCATATGTAGCTCTTGGCTTCACTGTGACTACGGTGGGAGATGAGGAAAGACCGGTATGTTTACTGTGTCTAAAAATGTTGGCAGCGGACAGCATGAAGCCAAATAAATTAAGGCGTCATTTAAACACATTACACCCCAATCACGCTGATAAGCCGCTTGAGTTTTTTCAGCGAAAACATGCTGAATATTGCAAACAATCGTCCCGGCGGAGAGTTGGGGGGGGCACAAAATGTTTACTTCTTCCTGGGGGGGGGGGGGCGTAACAGAAAATAATTGAGAAGCACTGGACTAAAAGAACCCAGCTGATCATTAGGTTGCAGATTTCTTTGCACAGACTTTATACTGGTGATTTTCAAAAACTGTTAAATTTTTTACAGGGTCCTCTGGTTTCAAGTTGTTCATTTTGCTAATAGAATTGGTGTTTGGAGGTGGTGAAGCATCCCTTCCCTTTACCCACGTAGTGGAAATGTAACCTTGGAAAGATATAGCTTTAGTCTGGCAAGATTCCATCCATTAGGTGGAAGCAAATAAAAAAATGGACTTCGTTGGATGTCACAATCTCATCTCGACTTCTGATCTACATACATATTTACATTTGTATATTAACATTTACTTATATATATATAAGTAAATGTTAATTTACTTTCCCTTTCCCTCTCCCTCTCCCTTCCCCTTCCCCTTCCCCTGCCCTCTCCTCTCCTTCCTCAGCATTGGCATTCTCTGTGTTAAATATTCAACAATACACAAGCTCAGATTCTTCCATGTAAGTATATTTTTCTGCATCTTTCTTTCATCCCCAACCCTAATTATTAATGAACTAAGAGGACAGTGTTAGATTTGTGCGAAAATGACGAGCCGAGTCATAGCAACAGTTCAGCACTTTATTTCTATCCAAGCTGTAGCGAGTACTGAGTGCCGGCAGGCTCCAGGCAAGCCGCTTTTAAGGGCTTGCCTGAAGACGGCCAGCCACTGACAGCCGTTTAAAACTCCCACTCCATTCTTAGCCAATCAGCAGCCAGTATGCAAATTTTCCTACATCTGTCCGTCCATCCGTAACAGACAGGTAGTAAACCAAGAAAGAGGAACTGGTCTGAGAATGAAAAAGGAAACAAGGGAGATAATTGTGCCTCAGAGCTTATAGAAAAGAGTTATAGAGAGTCTCTTGGGGAAGGAGGCTCTTCGGGGACCTGTTGAGTGGTAGTTCGGAAGCAGCAGAGGAAGCCATCAGGCGAACGGTTGAAACCACGGGTTTATTTTTTTAAACTGGAGAATGTCAATTTGTTAGACACTGCTGCCATCTTGTGCAAAGCAGGTAGAAGAGAACCATCAGGCTAAAAGTCTGAAGAGACTTTCATTAGATGGGAAAGAAAATAGAGCTTGGGACAATGTTTCTCATCTCCAGGAGTTGTCTAGAACTTGCAGATTGAATACTCATTCAATTACCGTATTTTTCGGAGTATAAGACGCACCGAAGTATAAGACGCACCTAGATTTTAGAGGAGGAAAACAAGGAAAAAAGTATTCTGAACCAAATGGTGCAGTAATATATTATTTAATAAAATACCAGTGTAGCAGAATACTTTTTACAATCATGTATACTTTTTACAACCATGTACACTTTTTACAACCATGTACACTTTTTACAAACTTCAAACTTGACAGCTTTCAGACTAGTGGACCTCAACTCCCAGAATTCCTCCTCCAGTCATGCTAGCTCAGGAATGGGAGTTGAAGTCTACAAGTCTTAAACTTGCCAAGTTTGAAGACCCTTGTACCCCTAACCCCTAACCCAGGGGTCTTCAAACTTGACAGCTTTAAGACTAGTGGACTTCAACTCCCAGAATTCCTCCTCCAGTCATGCTAGATGGGGTAATTAGAAGGCAAAAATGCCCCAATTTTTGCAAAAAATGGCCCTTTTTTGCTCATTTTTTTGCAAAAACAGGGCATGCAGAGTATCTGGGAAACCTGCAGAGCACTCCTAGGGGGTGGGGGAAGGCAAAAACACCCCAATTTTTGCAAAAAATGGCCCGTTTTCACTCATTTTTTTGCAAAAACAGGGCATGCAAAGGATCTGGGAAGCCTGCAGAGCACTCCTGGGGGGGGGGAGGCAAACCCCCCCATTTTTGCAAAAAAAACGGCCCATTTTTTTTGCAAAAATTGGATGCAGGGGCGGGGCTTTGGGAGGCTAAAATTGCTGTATTCGGTGTATAAGACGCACCAACATTTCCACTCTGTTTTGGGGGGCAAAAAGGTACGTCTTATACTCTGAAAAATATGGTATATTAATGTCCGTTATATAGTATAGATAGAAGAGAGTCATTAGGCTTAAGGTCTGGAGAGACTTTCATAAGATGGGAAACAAAATAGTGTTTCGAACAATGTTTCTGATCTCCAGGAGTTGTCTAGAACTTGCAGATTGAATAGAATGAGCTCAATAGCCCCACCTCAAGAAATAAATAAAAATAATAGGATATCTTTATTGACTTGGAATTAGTTTCCAGAAAGTATCATTTTGAAAAATATTTAATATATCCATTTAATTGATAATAATGCAAAGTATACATTATAAGCACTCATTTCTTAAGAACCAGCGGATACAGATGGTCCTCATCTTAAGACCGCAATTGAGGCCAAAATGTATGTTGTTAATGAGAAATTTGTTAAGTGAGTTTTGCCCCATTTTATGACTTTTTTTCATCACATTTGTTTAGTGAATCACTGCAGTTGTTAAATTAGTTACACCGTTGTTAAGCGAATCTGGCTTCTCCATTGACTTGGCTTGTCAGAAGGTCACAAAAGGGGATCACACGACTCTGGGACACTGCAACCGTCATAAATGTGAGTCTGTTGTTAAGCATCTGAATGTGAATTATGTGACCAATGGTCATAAGTTGAAAAATGGTCATAAGTCACTTCTTTTTAGTCCCATTGTAACTTTGAACAGTCACTAAATCAACTGTTGTATGTTGAGGACTACTTGTACCCTTATTCTCAGATGTAATGTGTAGTTCAGCCCTGATGTAACAGCTATCAGTGAAGTAGAATGTATACAAATCTATCTTCCAAAGGTTGGAAATGTGATCATAAAAGCGGATCATATTATCATATGTGGTGGACCTGCTCCATTATAAAGAAATTTCGGCATAAAATTTGGATTTGGCTAGAGGAAATTACAAAATAGAAAATAATTATGAAACCAGAAACATTTCTATTGGGAATTCTGGACCAGAAAGTGGAGAAAAAATACTACTATATCATATTACATATTCCTACTGCAGCTAGAATCAGCTGGCACAATATTGGAAACAAAAGGATGTACCAACTGAAAACATAATAATTTAGAAAAATCTTGAATGTGCGGAATTAGATAAAATGACAATGGAATTAAATGAAAAGGAGGATTCGGAATACTATGAAATTTGGAATAAATTTTATGATTGGCTTGAAAAGAGAAAATAAAATAAACCTATAAATACTGTAATTACAATACAATACATTTATTGAATAGCCCAAAGGCCTTTTCTAAAAAAGAAACAGAACAAACAGGTACAGAAACAACCATACAAAAATATATATGGTACATGATATCAAAATTCAATAACTGAATTTCTAAAACTAGATAACCCAAATAAAATATCTTGTCTCTAACTCAGCTCATCTTTCTTACAATCAATGAAATTCTTTTCAATGTAGCTGGCTTGTATTGCTGTCATCCTATTAAGATAGCGAGTGATAGCCCTTTCCAGGGGAGGAGAGTCTGCCTTCAATAGAAATGTTAATTTATGCCTTACATTCCAGTGGGAAAATTGATATAAATAATTAATTTAGTAATATATTTATGATTTTTAAGTTACTATAACTATATTTACGAATAATAATGAAACATGTTAATGAATAAGATCGTGAAATTATGTTAATTATAGAAATTATATAAGCATGAATTTACTGTTGATATAAATTGCTTTATTATAACCCTAGAGGTTACATAGTGTAGTTGTATGTAATTGTATTGTTTTGTATTGCCTATTTTTTGTCTATTTGGTTTTTTTTGTGTGTTGTTTTTAAATGTAAATAACTAAATAAATTTAAAAAAAAAAGATTAAAAAAAGAATTCTCCACAGTGACGTATCGGATTCTGCCCATCTTTACAATTGCATCTCCATACTGCAATGGTTTGAAAAACCAATACAACATCTGTATTGAAATAGTTGATAACCATTTTGTTTACTGTATACTGAAAAGGAATTGGAACGTAATTCAGGTTATGTAACACTTAGGACTTGTTATTCAAGCCCAACTATCAGCACTCTGTATCTCTTAATCCGTGTCTACGACTAGGGTGTTGCAGTCAGTCAGGGGTGGGTTCCTCCTGGTTCAGACCGGATCACCCAAACCGGTAACGACCCGCTGGTGACGTCACTGTCGGTGCTGTTCCATGCGCGCTGCCATCTTTTTTTAAATTTTGTGTGAATTTTTCCCCTTCCACGGCTTGAAAAAGGGCCCTCCCAACCGTGGGTGAATTCTGACCTTTATTTCTTCGCCCGAAGCACAGCTGATAAGCTCCTCAGCTGTGTTTCAGGCTCATTCCTGCTTCTGAGCATTCGCGGAAGCCAAATCTCGTGAGGGGACACACACACACGTACGCGAGCAACATCGCAATGCGAACCGGTGGCGAAGGTAAGTGGAACCCACCCTTGCAGCCATTGCTTGAGAAAACTGCAGAAACAGGAGAAAAGAAAACAATAGAACGAGAAAAGAAAGAAGTGAATAGCATGCTATGTGCTACTCTGAACAGGAGCAGCAGCTCTGAAGTCTAGTTCTACTTGTCTGTAGAGATTCTCAGTCATCCAGGTTATGGTTGTCCCAAAGGTGCTTTTTTCAGGAGACAACTGGACTTTCTGGTTTTTTCTTTGAAGATGTTTTCGCTTCTTGTCCAAGAAGCTTCTTAAGCTCAGACTGAATGGTGGGGAATGAAAGGATTTGTTTTCCTTGCAGACAGCTGGTCATTTGCATCCATTTACAGGGTTGTTGAAACACTTGGATATTTATCTGTGTCCTCAGAGTCACCTGAGTAGTGTTAATGGTTCCTTTAGTTCTAAATATGAACCAGCAATGCGCAGCGGCAGCCAAAAAAGCCAATGCAATCCTAAATTGCATTAATTGAGGGATAAAATCTAGGACTAGGGAGGTTCTAATACCACTCTACAAAGCCTTAGTTAGACCACACCTAGAGTACTGAATCCAATTTTGGTCACCACATTACAAGAGAGACATTGAAACTCTAGAGAAATTGCAGAGGAGAGCAACCAGGATGATTAGGGGGCTGGAAACTAAAACATACGAAGAGCGATTGCAGGAACTGGGCATGGCCAGTCTGGCGAAAAGAAGGACCAGGGGAGACATGACAGCAGTGTTCCAATACTTGAGGGGATGCCACAGAGAGGAGGGGGTCAGGCTGTTTTCCAAGGCACCAGAAAGTCAGACAAGGAATAGTGGATGGAAGCTGACCAAGGAGAGGAAATGAGGAGAAACTTTCTGACGGTGAGAGCTATCAACCAGTGGAGCAGCTTGCCTTCAGAGTTTGTGAGAGCTCCAAACACTTGAGACTTTCAAGGAGAGATTGGACTGCCATTTGTCCAAAATGGTGTAGGGACTCCAGATTGAGTGGGGGTTGGACTAGATGACCTACAACTCTAATAATCTGTAAATCTGAAATCCCCCCCCGAATCCGTTCTAGTACTCCTTGTTGTTGAGATAGAAGAATAACTTGTTCCCCTTTGCAGACAATGGTAGTCTGAAAAGAAGGACGAAGTCATCTCAATCCCTTAATGTGAAAACATAAAGTTTCTTCAAGCAAAGACCGAGAAGCCACTATGTTTTTCACACTTCCTCCTTTGCTTTCTCTCAGTGTGGTTTTCGTGCACAGTAATATGTGGCTGAGTCTGCAGCTGTCAGGGACCTCATGGTCAAATAATATTCATTGCGGGAAGAATCGGCTGTCATGGTTGTTCGGCTTTGGAGGGATGAGGCATAGTATGTCCTCCAGTTACTACTAACCCAGTCTATCTGGCCCACCCATTCCAATCCTTTTCCTGGAGCCTGGCGGATCCACTCCCAGTATACATTCGTGATGGAGTCCCCCGTCACTTTGCATGTTAATTTGAAGGATCCTCCAGGGCTCACAGTTCCTGGTCCAGATTCCACAAGTTGGACGGTGGAGTGGACATCTAAACGAATGACAAAGCAGGAATTAGTACAGAACTCTGCTTTTGTTTTATCTCATTGTTCAGGTCTATCTGGAAGATACTCACAGACAGGAGCGGCTAGTAAGCAAAGAAGAAGGATGGCAAGATCCATTGGACAGTGAGAAATCCACCCTTTTTCCCCAGCAACGATACCTTTGGGTCTGGTATGCTCCTTGGTGTGATTGTGATTATTTAAAGGAGAAACAGCTCAGTGATCTCATTTGCATCTGAGTTTCATGTGGAAACTAAAACCAGTTTATAAGAATGTACGTTACATCCATCAGTCAGTCCTAGTCCAGAAGTTGGTCTTTGAAGTATCATATCCTCAAAGTAATATGGATGGCGAAATGAGGGATGGTGCTTTGGGAATGAGTAGAGTGGCTTAAAGCAATCAATGAATCTCAGTCCACAATAGGATGTTGACTACGGTTTCACATCTAAAACACCAAATATTTGCCCTGATTTAATTTGGATTAATTTAGGACTATTTAGTCTGGACTAGATGGCAATAAATGATCTTTTTTCTCATTGCTTCTGACTTGTACATCAGCAATTGATTTAATTCCAAAAGTGAGACTTAGCCCAGAAATGGGACTTTGTGATTTTATATATGCAACTCTATTTGTTTCCTGACTTAATTTAGATAAAAGGTAATGCATCATTATTAAATTTAGGAGTAAGTAATATGGGTGCTCACTTAACAGTTTGAAAGAATGCAAATGCGAGTAGACAAATACCGTATTTTTCGGAGTATAAGACGCACCAAAGTATAAGAGGCACCTTAGTTTTGGGGGAGGAAAACAAGGAAAAAAGGCCTCTGCCTCCAAGCAATTTGCCAAACAGCAAATAGCACAGATGATATACACTGTTTGCTGTGTATTTCTGTGCATGTGTGCTTGACCCATAGAAATAGCAAAGAATTGGAGAAATGTATATTATGGCAGTATATTAATCCCAGAAAGTTTTCTTAAATGTAATCACACTAACTCCTCCCAATTATTTAAATAGATCTACTCCAAACATGACTAAGTCAGGGTTTAATTCAGCTGCCTTAGTTTAATACTAATACTTAATACTAAAACAGGACAGTTCAGATTATACTTTTACAGATCTTTAAAATTGATGTGGCTTTCTGGAAGGCTTTCTGCTATTTAAAAGAAGATACAATAGCACTGGGCCTCTTCAGAGCAAGAATTTATTTTAAAAAGCTTCTTCATTTTGTTAAGTTGTCTAGAACAACAATAAAGCAGTCTTTAAAAAATAAGTCTTATAATTTGAACGCTCTACAAACATTTAACAAAATAACATATTAACAGAATCTGCCTCTACCTAGGATAGAACTCACAACCTCCTGACTGTGAGGCAAGAGCTCTACCTCTAGGCTATAGCAGCTGTAGCTTACCTCCTTGCAATTTCAGCAGTGTAACATTGCCAGCAGTTTATCTCCAAGCATTTTGTCTCATTACAGCCACCATAGTTAGTTTCATTTTACCACGTGGCTTGCAAGCCTGTCAGCTGTAGGTCGGGAGGCAAGTAATCTCTTAGTGTGCTAATAAGGCTTTGCCCTGTTTGCTGCAAAGAGGTAAATTGCTGGCAGGCAGAGGCCAAAGGGTGGGGGTGGCTGGGTGGGGCTACATTCAGTGTATAAGACGCACCCAAATTTTCACCCTC
>JALIGW010000052.1:2227182-2292182 GCA_023053685.1 Diadophis punctatus similis | reverse complement strand
CAACCGTTTGTCTGAAATGGTATAGGGTCTCCTGGGCAAGCATGGGGGTTGAACTAGTACCTTTAATCTTCCCTGGTACAAACTGATACAGGAGGAGAGCCTGTGGCTTAGATGATAGAGGTACTGCCTAACAAGCAGACTGCCCAGGTTCAAATCCCAGTAAGGGTATGGCTAGCTGATGAGAGCTAAATAGCTTGAAATAGATCTATACTAGTCTCCCTTTATTTTCATTACCAGCAAAAATGTGTTACACATAGATAAAATACTGTGTGTGTATATATATATATATACACTCTGTGTGTGTGTGTGTGTGTGTTTATAAAGAAGTTATTGAATCCAGCTGAATCAGTCATCTGTGTGTGCTTCTGGTTTTGATTTTGCAACAAACTTTAATACTCTCCAACTCTGCTATCCTGTTATTCCCGCTCGTGTTTCTTCTTTGCTATTTTCCATGTGACAACATCACCCCTCTTTTGTTTTAACTTGATGACTCTGGTTTAGTGGTACAGACCATGAAGCCATTCTCTTTTTCCTTTAATATGCAATTTAATTTAATTTATTTCTCTCTGAGAGAAATCTGTCTCTTCATACTTTGAAAATCCTTTTTCTCATGACCATTTCTACATGATTTTTTTAAAATCTCCCACTATTACTCATGTTTCCTCCCCAAAAAAGACTGCATCTTATATTAGTTTTTGCTCCAAAAGATGTACTACGTCTTAGTTTCCAGTTAGGTCTTATTTTTGGGGAAATATGATACTAAATGCATCTATCTGACTGACAATCATAACTGGGGCTTATTTTTGGGATAGTGCTTATATTACGAGCATCCTGAGAAATCATGCTAGGGCTTATTTCCTGGTTGGGTCTTACTTTTGGGGAAACAGGAAATCTACCAGTCCCCCCCCAAAAAAAAAAGTTAAAGGAAGGAGGAGCAGAAGCAGGCATGTCCGCTCAACTCAAAGACTTTGGAGAAACTGACTCGCGCAGGCCCAGTAGAACTGTCAGGCGACCTGTTTACTTGCGTGACTACGTTACGTTCATGGACTCCTGATTGGACACTTGAGAAACTAAGGTGGGAGGGGTGTTACGTATGGATGTACGTAGGAATATTTCCATGCCAGCCGCTGATTGGCTAATCTCACGGCGGGAGTTTTAAAGGACTGTCAGTGGCTGGCCGGCTACAGGGAAACCCTTAAAAGTGGCTTCCCTGTAGCTTGCCGGCATTCCGTACTGTTTCCAGCTAGGAGAAAAATAAGGTGACGAACTGTTGCTGTGATCGCTTCTTTCTTGACCCGCGAATCTAACAGTTGCAATGCTGTTTCTATGTTTATGTATTTTGATCCTGCATTTTCAGCATTGAAGAGTTAGTTTACAGTATCAGAATGTAAAGATTTCAAATTATCTTGTAAGTGTGTTGCTTGTGTGTGATGGAGCAGCCACAACTTCTGAAGGCAAGCTATTCCATTGGTGGGTTGGTCTCACCCTTAGGAAATTTCTTCTTAGTCCCAGGTCGCTTCTCTCTTTGGTTAGTTTCCATCCATTGTTTCTTGTCCTGCTTTTTGGTGCTTTGGGAAATTGATGGACCCCTCTCATTTTTGTAGGAGCCCCTCAAATTTCCTGACAGAACAGTTAATCAGTGGAACAACTTGTCTCCAGAAATTGTAAATGCTCCAACACTGGAAGTTTTAAAGAAGAGATTGGATAAAGAGATTGTCTAAAGTGGTATAGGGCAGTGATGGCGAACCTTTTTTGGCTCGTGTGCAAAAAGGGGGTGTGCGGGTGCACACTAGCTCACACCCATGCCCTCTCCCACACATGCACATAACTCCCACACTGCCCCCCATGCATGCCCACAACAACCCCCTGCTGCCCCCCGCACATGCCTCACTGAAGCCTCCAGACTCCTGAAGCTGGGGATGGCGAAAAATGGCCCAACAGGCAAACCGGAAGTTCAGAAAAACTGACTTCTGGTTCACCCGTTGGGCCATTTTTCGCACTCCGGAGTGTGAAGAACAGCCCAATGGGCAAACCAGAAGTCTGTTTTTCCAAACTTCCGGTTTGCCTGTTGGGCCATGTTTTGCACTCCGGAGGCTTCGTGTGCCCTCAGATATGGCACCGTGTGCCACCTGTGGCAGGTATGCCATAGGTTCGCCATCATAGGTATAGGGTTCCCTGCCTAAGAAAGGGGTTGGACTAGAAGACCTCCAAGGTCCCTTCGAACTCTGTTATTCTATTCTAAATATTGTGAGTTGGACAAAGGAGAAATTTCCAAAGGGTGAGACCAATCAAGTTGGCCACGCCCACCCAGTCACATCACCACCAGTCGGTCATTAGGGCAGAGAACCGATTGTCCAATTATTTGAATCCCACCACTGACTCATTCCTATAGACTGAATGAATGGCGGTTGAATTCATTACACACACAAAAACCCACCAGCTCATTCCTATAGATTGAATGGATGAAGGTTGATATGTAGAATGAAGATGTGAAGGAAGAATCGGTATTAATAATGTTGTTGGGGGTTTTTTTAATTAGAAAAGACATTTGGCAGAGCTGCTGTTTGAAATGGGTGGTTTTTGCTTGGCTTCACATATACTTCCTCTCACTGTGTCTCTCACACAGTAATAGACTGCCGTGTCGTCTGGTTTGAGGCTGTTCATTTGCAGATACAGCTGGCTTTTGGCATTGTCCCTGGAGATGGTGAAGCGTCCCTTGACTTTGTTTAAGTAGTAAATATATGAAGTCCATATACATGCCACCCATTCCAGTCCTTTCCCTGGAGCCTGTCTCACCCAGTTCATCTCATAGCTGCTGAAGGTGAATCCGGAGGCTTGGCAGGAGAGATGGAGGGACTCTCCAGGTCTTTTCACATCCCCTCCAGACTCCACCAACTGGACCTCAGATTGGACACCTAGAAATAGAGGTGGTTTAGTAAGACATCCTGCAGTTAAACACAAGAAGCTGAGGAATAATGACTCTCTTTGGAGGGGAAAATGATACCTCTGAGGACAACTAACAAGGACACGAGGTTCAGCCAGAGTGCCATTATTGCTTCTTCAAATGATTGGAGGATTCTTACTGATGGGAAAACAAGCACTCAACATTTGGTTTTTGAGTACAGAAGGACAGCAGGAAGATATGGGTCCATTGAGCAGGAAGCTGTCACTGAATTTACATAGTCCTGAGGATAAAAGAGACACACACTGCTTTGACCTTCTACAGTGCCTTCATTCTACTTTGTAGACGTGACTGAAAATGTCCCAAAATCAGTTAATTTATTTATTTATTTATTTATTTAAATAGATTTGTATGCCGCCCAACTCCCAGGGGACTCTGGGCGGCTAAAAACATGTCAAATCCATTATTGAAATATAAAATCACATAGCAGTTAAAAATTATAAAAGTTAAAAAAACAACCAACATAGGGGGGAGACCCAAATATAATCTAATTGGTCTCACTTTCACCCCGCCTGCTGGAGCAGCCAAGTTTTTATTGCTTTACGGAAGGCCAGCAGGGTGGGGATAGTCCTGATCTCTGGAGGGAGTTGGTTCCAAAGGGAGGGAGCTCCCACAGAGAAGGCTCTCCCCCTCGGCCCCGCCAACCGGCATTGCTTGGTCGATGGGACCTGGAGGAGACCAACTCTGTGGGACCTAACTGGTCGTAGGGAGGTATGCGGCAGGATGCGGTCCCGAAGGTAGCCTGGCCCTGAGCCATGTAGGGCTTTAAAGGTCAAAACCAACACCTTAAATTGGGTCCGGAGACTAATGGGCAGCCAATGCAGCTGGCGGAGAATAGATGTTACGTGGGTGTATCTGGGTACACCCACCACATCTCGCGCAGCTGCATTTTGTACCAATTGCAGTCTCCGGATACTCTTCAAGGGTAGCCCCATGTAGAGCGTGTTGCAGTAATCCAGGCGGGAGGTGATAAGGGCGTGAGTGACTGTGAGTAGAGCCTCCCTCTCCAATTAGGGTCGCAATTGGTGCACCAGGCGAACCTGTGCAAAGGTCCCCCTAGCCACAGCTGAAAGATGTTGCTCCAATTTTAGCTGTGGATCTAGGACACCCAAATTGTGAACTGTTCTGAGTAAAGTACATTTATTTTCATTCTTAAGAAATATGTGAAATAGCACATTGATTTTGTCAGAAGGAAAGTCATATCTTCAAAATTCAATGTGCTGCATCATATGAGCATTTGGGGAACATTGCCGTCAGTTAGACAATGTAGGCTGGTGGGCCCGCGTGGGAGAGCCTTCTCTGTGGCGGCTCCGGCTCCCTGGAACCAACTCTCCCCAGAGGTCTGTACCATCCCCACCTTGTTGGCCTTCCGGAAGGCCATCAAAACTTGACTGTTCCTGCAGGCCTGGGATAATTGATCTTAATACGTAAAAACTTTGATGATCTGCCCTTTTATGATAATGTAGGACTGAAAAAGTTTTTTTTTTACTATATTTTAATATGTATTACTATGACTGTCTTTTCCTATTGTTGTGAGCCGCCCAGAGTCCCCTGGGAGTTGGGCGGCATACAAATAGAAATAAATAGATGAATGAATGAATGAATGAATGAATGAATGAATGAATGAATGAATGAATGAATGAATAAATAAATAAATAAATAAATAAATAAATAAACAATCAATCAATCAATCAAACAAACAAACAAACAAACAAACAAACAAACAAACAAACAAACAAACAAACAAACAAACAGGGCGGGCAATGAATGAAGAGAGAGAAACTGTTCCAAACATCTCAAGCTTGGCCTGCAAATGAAAAAGGAAAAAAGGAAAACAATTTTATTTCAGAGCTATAAAAAGAATTATGAGAAAGCCTCTTGGGGAAGGAGGGTCTCCAGGGACGTATTGAATAATCATTGGGAAGCAGCAGAGGAAACCACCAGGCTAACAGATGAAACCACACTTTCATTTGTGTTAAATGGAGAATTTCATTTTGTTAGACACTGCTGCCCTCTTGTTCAAAGCAAGTAGAAGGGGCCCATCAGGCTCAGGTTCTGAAGAGACCTTCATTATATATGTAAGACTATCAAGCTTGGGACAAAAATTCTGATCTCCAGGAGTTTTCCAGACTGAAAGAAATGAGCTCAATAGCCCCACCTCAAGAAACAAATAAAAGTAAAACAATACGATATATTTTGTTGAGGTTATGTATTTATGAAATGAATACACTCAACGGAATGTGGCCTTGCTGTTCGATACTATAGAGCCAATAAACAGAAGTCTTCAAAGTGTTAAATATAATTTACTTAAATATATTAGCAAAACGTCAAAGCAAACAGTCCACGAAGAATCTTTCTTTAACTTATCTTCTTTTGCAATATACAGACACAAAGTCTAACTCTTAGCACTTAGCCATTAATCAACTCTTAGCACTTAGCTATTAATCTTTTGTAGATAAAGTCTTTAGCAAACAATGCAGTAGAAACCTTGAACTTCTTCTTTTGGTAGCGTCCAGACACAAAGTCAAACACAGAGTCTTCAGTCTTCAGTAACCAGATGCAGGAGTATGAGTGAGTAGAAGCAATCAATCAATCACTAAGCACACAGAACACAGCACACTGACGCCCACACAGCACACGGCACACAGCCCACTTATGCCCACGGCACACAGCCCACTGATGCCCACGGCACACAGCCCACTGATGCCCACACAGCACACGGAACACAGTACACTGATGCCCAAATTACTCAAGCTAACCTGTTCTCTTTTATAATGATCAGCAAGCCTACAATGCTTACAATTTAAAGCAATACCACTTTTTTATATAAACATAGATTAGTGGTTTATTTATACATTAGTAACCCAATCAGTTTTAAACATAGTACTGACATAAATACATAACCCCAACATATTTATTCACTTGGAATCAGTCTCCAGAAAGTTTAGTTATGAAAATATTTAATATATCCATTTAATCGGTGTAAGCACCCTTTTCCTTAGAACTAGCAGAGATGCATAATCTTAGGTGTAATGTGTAGTTCAGCCCTGATGAAACCGCTATCAGTAATGTAGAACTCTCTAAAGTGACTCATCTGATTCTTTGTGTTCCTACTATCTCACTTCCACACTGAGCTTGTTTGAAAACCAGTACACACCTGGGTATACTGAGGATGAATGGCAAAGGCATACATGACTCTTAGGAGGTGTTCATCAACCCAACTCCCAGGGCAATATATCTCTAAATCCTTGTCCATGATAATGATGTTGCAGCCAGTTCTTGAGAAAATTGTGGCAACAGGGAAAGAGAAACAAAAGAAAGAGAAAAGAAGGACGATGCTTGCTATTTGCTGTTTGGAATACGAGCAGCTATTTTGAAGTCTAGTACTACTCCTTGTTGAGCTGGAATAGCAGTTTGTTCAACTCTGCAGAGAACAGTGACCTGTAAGAAGGAATAAATTATCTCAAACCATTCATCTGAATGCATACAATTTCTTCAGGCAAAAGCTGAGAACTTTTTCACACTTCCTCCTTTGCTTTCTCTCACTGTGACCCTCCTGCACAGTAATATGTGGCGGAATCTGCAGCTGCCAGGGACTTCATTGTCAAAGAAAATTCATTGCGGGAAGAATCGGCTGCCAGGTTTGTTCGGCTTTGGAGGGATGAGGCATAGCCTGTATTCCATTGACCACCAAACCACGCTATCCCACCCACCCATTCCAATCCTTTTCCTGGAGCCTGGCAGATCCATGCCAAGTACATATTCTCGATGGACTCCCCTGTCACTTTGCAAGTTAATTTGAAGGATCCTCCAGGGCTCACTGTTCCTGGCCCAGATTCCACAAGTTGGACAGTGGAGTGGACATCTAAACAAATGACAAAGCAGGAATTAGTACACAACTCTGCTTTTGTTTTATCTCATTGTTAAGGTCTACCAGGAAGATACTCACACAGAGGAGCTGCTACTAAGCAAAGAAGGAGAATGACAAGATCCATTGGGCAGTGAGAAAGGCAACCCTTCCTTTAGACCAATGAGAGCTTTGGGTCTGTGATTCTCCTTTGTGTGTTTGTAATTATTTAAAGGAGAAGCAGCTCACTGACTTCATTTGCATCTGGTTTTCATGGGAAAGTTAAAACCACTTTATAAAAAAGGTAGGCTGAGTCTATCAAACAGACCTTGCACTGAAGATGTACTTTGAGTATGGTTTCACACCTACATAATATGTCTTTTGATAACTATTTTGTGTTTATTATTGTTTCCACTGCTTGCAAAACAATTTCCCATTCCTATCAATTCCCTTCCAATTCCTTTCCAAATCCCTTCCTATTTTCCTTCTGATTCTCTTCTGGTTCCCTTGCCTTCCCTTCCCCTTTCCCTTCGTTTCCTTTCATCAGCACTCACAGTTTCTGTGTGAGCACTCACCAGTGTTATTGTTTGTTTGTTTGTTTGTTTGTTTATTTTTGTCAAGTACGTGTTGGTAATATACATAGATATAACATTCTTTATATACATAAGATGGGTACTGATAAGAGGGAACATTAGGACAGGAATGGTAGGCACGGTGGTGCACTTATGCCCGCCCCTTACTGACCTCTTAGGAATCGGGTGAGGTCAACAGTGGACAGTCTAAGGGTAAAGTTTTGGGGGTTTGGTGACAAAACCACAGAGTCATGTAATGATTTCCAGGCATTTACCACACTGTTGCTAAAGTCGTATATTCTACAGTCAAGTTTGGAGCGGTTCACTAAGAGTTTGTATCTGTTGTGTTCTCATGTATTGTTGTGGTTGAAGCTGAAGTAGTCGTTGACAGGAAGGACATTGTAGCGGATAATTTTATGAGCTATGCTTAGGTTGTGCCGAAGGCGACGTAGTTCTAAGCTTTCTAAGCCCAGGATTTCAAGTCTGGTTGCGTAAGGTATTCTGTCGCGAGTAGAGGAGTGGAGGACTCTTCTCGTAAAGTATCTCTGGACACTTTCTAATGTATTTATGTCCGATATGCAGTGTGGGTTCCAGACAATTGAGCTGTATTCAAGGATTGAAGGAGGGTCTCCAGGGACATATTGAATGATAATTCGGAAGCAGCAGAGGAAACCACCAGGCTAACAGATGAAACCACACTTTCATTTGTGTTAAGTGGAGAATGTCAGTTAGTTAGACACTGCTGCCCCCTTGTGCAAAAGCAGTTAGAAGGGAGCCATCAGGCTCAGGATCTGAAAAGACCTTCATTATATACTGTAGGTATGAAAATGTGGATTGGGAGAATGTTTCTGATCTCCAGGAGTTCTCCAGAGTTTGCAGAATGAATAGAATGAGCTCCAAAGCCCACCTCAAGGTATAGAGTAAATAAAAATAAAGTAATACTGTTAATACCAATAATTGGTACTAGTCTTCATAAATATTTATTCTGTGAACATTTAATATATCCATTTAATGATAAAAATATACATACCATATTTGTGTATGTATGTGTATGTGTGTGTGTGTATACCCACGCACACACACAGACACACACACAAACAGAAATATATATATATATATATATATATATATATATATATATATATATATATATATATATATATATATATATATATATATATATATATATATATATATATATATATATATATATATATATATATATATATATATATATATATATATATATATATATATATATATATATCAGCCATGAGGCTCAGGATCTGAAGAGACCTTCATTATATAGGTATGAAAATATGGATTTGTCCTAAAAATGTGAGTTCCAGGTATAGTTATAGATAAAGAAGCGATAGCCATCACGATCTCCGAAACATTTGAAATTTTATTTAAAATTACTTTTTAAAACTACTAAGCATTCGTCAACCCTATGCATCTTCTGAATACGAGTAGCTACTCTAAAGTCTAATGCTACTTCTTCTTGACCTGGAAGAGTAGCTTGTTCCTCCCTGCAGAGAAGAGCAGCCTGGAGAAAGAATTAAGTTTTCTCAATCCATTCATGTGAATGCATAAAGTTTCCTCAGACAAAGGCCCAGAGCTTTTTCACACTTCCTCCTTTGCTTTCTCTCACTGTGATCTTCGTGCACAGTAATATGTGGCTGAGTCTGCAGCTGTCAGGGACCTCATGGTCAAATAATATTCATTGCGGGAGGCATCGGCTGTCAAGGTTGTTCGGCTTTGGAGGGATGAGGCATAGTATGTCCTCCAGTTACTACCATCCCAGTCTATCTGGCCCACCCATTCCAATCCTTTTCCTGGAGCCTGGCGGATCCACTCCCACCATACATTCTCGATGGAGTCTCCCGTTACTTTGCATGTTAATTTGAAGGATCCTCCAGGGCTCACTGTTCCTGGCCCAGATTCCACAAGTTGGACGGTGGAGTGGACATCTAAATGAATGACAAAGGTGGAATTTAGAACACAACCTTGCTTTTGTTTTATCTGATTGTTCAGGTCTATCTGGAAGATACTCACACACAGGAGCGGCTACTAAGCAAAGAAGAAGGATGGCAAGATCCATTGGGGAGCAAGGAAAGCTCGTTTCCTTTAGAGCAATGACAGCTTTGGCTCTCTGATGCCCTTTTGTGTGTTTGTGATTATTTAAAGGAGAAACAGCTCAGTGGTTCATTTGCATATGAGTTTCATTTGGAACTTAAAACCAGTTTATAAGAAAGTTAGGTTAAGTCAGTCGATCAGTCCTATCCCAGAATTTTACTTTGACTGTGGTATTCACATCTAGAGCTCCAACTCTTTGACCTGATTTACCATATTTTTCGGAGTATAAGACGCACCGAAGTATAAGACACACCTTAGTTTTGGGGGAGGAAAACAAGGGAAAAAGGCCTCTGCCTCCAAGCAATTTGCCAAACAACAAACAGCACAGATGATATACACGGTTTGCTGTGTATTTCTGTGCATGTGTGCTTGACTCATAGAAATAGCAAAGAATTGGAGAAATGTACATTATGCCAGAAAGTTTTCTTAAATGTAATCACACTAACTCTTCCCAATTATTTAAATAGATCTACTCCAAGGTAACTAAACTCTAATACTAAACAGGATACTGTTACATTTCATACTATACTTGTACAGAGCTGTTAAAATTAATTAAAATTTCTGGAAGTATACATTGTTCTCTATTATTTGAAAGAAGATACAATAGCACTGCGGCTCTTCAGAGCAAGCATTTATTTTAAAAGGCTTCTTTATTTTGTTAAGTTGTCTAGATTTACAGGGATCTCCAACCTTGGCAACTTTAAGACTTGTGGACTTCAACTCCCAGAATTCCACAGCCAGCAAAGAAAACAAAGCTGGCTGTTGAATTCTGGGAGTTGAAGTCCACAAGCCTTAAAGTTGCCAAAGTTGGAGATCCCTGGCTCTAGAACAATAATAAAGCAGTATTTAAAAAGTAAGTCTAATAATTTGAACATTCTACAGACATTTAGTTATTCACTTACCCCCTTTCCATCCAGTTCAGCAAAAAATAAAAATCTGCCTGTCTCTGCCAGCTATTTGCCTTTGTAGTTAGTTTCACTTTCATTTTTCCACGTGGCTAATCAGCTGTAGATCGGGGAAACTGCTACTGACTTGCTTGGCTTTACAGGCTCTTCCCTCTTTCCTGCAAGCAGGTAAATTGATGGAAGACAGAGGCCAAAGGGTGGGGGTGGGTGGGGCTGCATTCGGTGTATAAGACGCACCCAAATTTTCAGCCACTTTTAGGGAGGAAAAATGTGCGTCTTATACTCCAAAAAATACGGTAATACATATACAAACTTACACACAAACATACACACACAAACACACACTTTTTTTATATTAAGAACCAGGAGGTAATCATATTCTCGGATGTAAAGTGTAGTTCAGCCATTATCAAATTGCTATTTATGAAATAGAATTCTGTACATTGACTGATCGCATTCTTCCATTCCTGCCATCTCATTCCTATATGGTCCTCATTTCAAAACCGAAACACACATGGAAACACCAAGGAGAAGTTGGAAGAGAAGAGGTCACAAGACTCTGACAACCAACCCAATTCAAAGAGCACTGCATCTTTTACTCTTTGTCCATGACAATGATGGTGCAGCCTGTCACGAGGTGATTTTCTGATCGTCAGCTGTACTCATATGTCAGACTTTATGACCCAGAGGTTCTTAGCAAACAGAGCAGTCACGTGAAGTGTGAACTGCGCATATGCACATTCCTTCTGCTGCTAGTCCTTCATTGAGAAGGACGTGTATTTAGATTGCCAAGATGTAATTATTAAGATTTAGTGTTTTTATATTCTTTTTATACCGAAATAAATATCTCGTTATTTAGAATATATACTCGTGCTTTATTTTATCAAGGATTCGTTTCCAAAGGAAAAGTTTCATCACCTCTAAGATTTATTTTCTAATCGCGTCACAGCCAGACCTCGAAAATACTGTGCAAATGTGACAAAGGAAACAAAAGAAAAAGAAGAGAAAGAAGAAGAAGAAGATAACAAGCTATGCATCTTCTGAATACAAGTAACTACTCTAAAGTCTACTGCTATTACTTGTTGACTTGGAAGCGGAGCTTGTTCCTCTGTGCAGAGAGGAGCAGCCTGGAGAAAGAATTAAGTCATCTCAATCCATTCATGTGAGTGCATAAAGTTTCATCAGGCAAAGGCCCAGAGGATTTTCACACTTCCTCCTTTGCTTTCTCTCACTGTGATTGTCGTGCACAGTAATATGTGGCTGAGTCTGCAGCTGTCAGGGACCTCATGGTCAAATAATATTCATTGCGGGAGGCATCGGCTGTCAAAGTTGTTCGGCTTTGGAGGGATGAGGCATAGTATGTCCTCCAGTTACTACCATCCCAATCTATCTGGCCCACCCATTCCAATTCTTTTCCTGGAGCCTGGCGGATCCACTCCCAGTATGCATTCTCGATGGAGTCTCCCGTTACTTTGCATGTTAATTTGAAGGATCCTCCAGGGCTCACTGTTCCTGGCCCAGATTCCACAAGTTGGATGGTGGAGTGGACATCTAAACGAATGACAAAGAAGGAATTTAGAACACAACCTTGCTTTTGTTTTATCTCATTGTTCAGGTCTATCTGGAAGATACTCACACACAGGAGCGGCTACTAAGCAAAGAAGAAGGATGGCAAGATCCATTGGGGAGTAAGGAAAGCTCAATTTCTTTAGAGCAATGACAGCTTTGGCTCTCTGATGCCCTTTTGTGTGTTTGTGATGATTTAAAGGAGAAACAGCTCAGTGGCTTCATTTGCATATGAGTCTCATGTGGAACTTAAAACCAGTTTATATAAGAAAGTTAGGATAAGTCAGTCGAACTTTACTTTGACTCTGGCATTCACATTCACAGGTGAAAATAATACCTGTGACTAACTAACAAGGACAGGAGGTTCAGCCAGAGTGCCATTATTGTTCAAAAGATTGGAGGATTCTTATTGAAGGGAAAACATTCAGACAAGCACTCAATGTTCAGTTTTTGAGTGCAGAAGGAGAGGAGGAAGATATGGTTCCTATGAAGAGGAAGCTGTCACTGAATTTACGTAGCCCTCAGGATAAAAGAGACCCACGCTGCTTTGACCTCCTAGAGCGCCTTCATCCTCCATCGTAGACGTGACTGAAAATATCGCAATATCTGTTAAAGTATATTTATTTTAGAAACATGTGAAGCCACAGATTGATTTTCTCAGAAGGAAAATCATATGTTGAAAATTCAATCTGCCTCTTGAGCATTGGAGCATTTGGGGAACATTATTGCTGCTAGATAACTTACTGTATTGTTCTCCGCATGATGGAGATGTAAGTCACATTTATTGGAAATATTTCCCACATTTGCAAGTAAAGAAACAGAGTCAGAATTAAAATCCGTATTTAATCAGAGTCCCATAAGTGTTCATCTATAAAGCTATAAAGTTTCTTACCTTGTAGCAATTATTAGATGATTCTCAATATATGGTTATTGTTGTAATTTCATTAAAGTTATTATTTAAAAGTTCTTATAGGCCGCCCAATCCCGTAGGACTCAGGGCGGCATAGAGCAGAATAAGAACAATCAAGAAATATAATAAAACAATTTAAAAAATTACAAAATTTTTAAAAAACCATTCATCCATGGGGGGAATACGATCTCTTTTCACCCCGCCTGCAGGAAGAGCCATGTCTTTTTTTTTTTTGACTTTTTAATTGCTTTATTGCACACTTTAACATTACAGATATCTTCTTTTAAAAAGAAGATGAAGTTTACTCCTCAGTTATTCTTGCTAGGTATAATCACAGACACTATGGCTATAGAGACTAATCTGATTCTGAATTTAACAACGGCAGCAAGACTGTTGGTGGCGCAGTATTGGAAGACGGGAGAATTGCCTTCTATTGAAGAATGGACTTTAAAAGTAACAAACCTAGCAGAGATGGCTAAAATATCAGCATATCTTTTTTTTTATTCAAAAAGTTTTATTAGTACAAAGTACAAACACTTTTCTCTTTTCTCCCCCCCTTCCCCCCTAACCCCAACCCTCCTCCCTCCACCCCACCCTCACCCCTCCTCCCCATCCCTTCCCCTCCCTGGACTTCCCAGAACATACACAGGGTATAATATAGTTTACACAAATGCAAAACTAAAATATGCTAACAAATTATTGACTTCCAAATATCAAAAACTCTTAACTCCTTATACAGTAAATTGAACAAAAAATTAAGTTGAAATATGTCCTTCATCATCTATTTTAGTCCATCCATCTTCTCCTTTATCAGGTATATCATTTAAATAATCTTTAACATGTTCTAAAATTTTTGCCCTTTACAATATTAATTTTAAATAAGTCTTCCTCTTGCAGTTTTATGCCACCAACACCTGGCAGCAATTATTAAATTCCAAACCAACTTAACCAAATCTAAAAATATTTAACAACATCACAGTCATTTGATCTCTATTACATTAGATTACAACCTATACTTATTTCCACCTCTAATATAATCTTATTCTCTACCAATTTAATCTCTATTACATTAACTATCTTCTATTCTTATTCCCCAAACTGTAAAATTAATTTAATCTTATTATTTAAACCAATTTAATCTCTATTACATTACTTTACCTTCTATAATTATTCCCCATAAGTAATCTTATAATCTAATTTCTGTAAACTTAAACAGCCTCATATATACATTTAAACTTTATTCTTATTTCTTTTACATTATCCTACTATTAGTAAAACGTCAATATTACAAAGTTTAAAAAAAAAACACCATTCATCCATGGGGGAATACGATCTCTTTTCACCCCGCCTGCAGGAAGAGCCATGTCTTCACGGCTTTGTGGAAGGCCATTAGGGTGGGGATAGTCTGTATCTCTGGTGGGAGTTGGTTCCAGAGAGCCGGAGCTCCCACAAAGAAGGCTCTCCCCCGTGGTCCCACCAGCCGGCATTGCTTGGTTGATGGGACCTGGAGGAGACCAACCCTGTGGGACCTAACCGGTCATAGGGAGGTATGCGGTAGGATGCGGACCCGGAGGTAACCTGGCCCTGAGCCATGTAGGGCTTTAAAGATCAAAACCAGCACCTTAAATTGCGTGCGGAGACTAATGGGCAGCCAATGCAGCTGGTGGAGAATGGGTGTTATGTGGGTGTATTGGGAACACCCACCACAGCTCGCGCAGCTGCATTTTGCACCAATTGCAGTCTCTGGATACTCTTTGAGGGTAGCCCCATGTTGTAGCTTGTAATCTGAAGCATTTATTAATTTTCCCATCTCTCTCTCATGCTTCACATTTATTTTTTTGTAGAAATATAAAAGTAAAAAACATTACTTGCAGTTTTAGGGATCGTGTTAGTAATATGTGCCCACCAGGGCTGGGTTCTAACTTACCTCGCTACCAGTTCACTTCCTCAAGATGCCGACCGCATGCACAGTGCTGGAAACTCAGCTTCTGCACATGCTCAGAAGAAAGAAAACGTAAAAAATTCGGGGGGAAAATAAAAAAATTTTTTTTAAAAAGATGGTGGCACCCATGTACTGGCACTGACCGATCCAGTTCGGTGACATCTTCGTGACATCACCAGTGGGTCGCTACAAGTTCATGCGAACCGATCCGAACCAGGAGGAACCCACTCCTGGTGCCCACTGGAAGCACATCAGGATTCTCAGGACTTAACCACTGAGGAAAGAATTAGAGCATTCAAAACAGACCTCCCAATACCCAGTTCCACAGCCTGTCCATCATAAAAAGTCTGTTGATAACTATTTTGTGTTTATTGTTGTGTCCACTGCTTGCAAAACAATGTCCCATTCCTATCAATTCCCTCCCAATTCCTTTCCAAATCCCTTCCTGTTTTCCTTCTGATTCTCTTCTGGTTCCCTTCCCTTCCCTTTTCCCTTCCTTTCCCTTCATCAGCATTCACAGTTTCTGTGTGAGCACTCACCAATATATTGCTAGTGTTTCCCCCTCCCTCCCAATGTTTTCATCATCCATTATCTGTAGTTATAAATAAATAAAGAGGGCAGGCAATGAATGAAGAGAGAGAAACTGTTTCAAACATCTCAAGCTTGGCCTGCAAATGACAAAGGAAGAAAGGGAAACATTTTTATTTCACAGCTATAAAAAGAATTATGAGAAAGCCTCTTGGGGAAGGAGGGTCTCCAGGGACGTATTGAATGATCATTCGGAAGCAGCAGAGGAAACCACCAGGCTAACAGATGAAACCACACTTTCATTTGTGTTAAGTGGAGAATGTCAGTTTGTTGGACACTGCTGCCCCCTTGTGCTAAAGCAGGTAGAAGGGAGCCATCAGGCGCAGGATCTGAAGTGACCTTCATTATATAGGTAAGAAAATGTGGATTGGGAGAATGTTTCTGATCTCCAGGAGTTCTCCAGAGTTTGCAGAATGAATAGAATGAGCTCCAAAGCCCACCTCAAGGTATACAGTAAATAAAAAGAAAATAATACTGTTAATACCAATAAGTGGTACTAGTCTTCATAAATATTTATTATGTGAACATTTAATATATCCATTTAATGATAAAAATATACATACCATATTTGTGTACCATATGTATGCATATGTGTGTGTGTACATGAACGCACACACACACACACACATATACTGTTTGTGTGTTTGTGTGTGTATATATATATATATATATATATATATATATATATATATATAGAGAGAGAGAGAGAGAGAGAGAGAGAGAGAGAGAGAGAGAGAGAGAGAGAGAGAGAGAGAGAGAGAGAGAGAGAGAGAGAGAGAGAGAGAGAGAGAGAGAGAGAGAGAGAAAGAGAGAGGGGGGGAGAGGGAGAACGAGAGAGAGAGAGAATTGTCCTAAAAATGCGAGGTATAGTTATAGAAAGAGAAGTGGTAGCTATCATGATCTCTGTAACATTTGAAATTTTATTTAAAACTACTATTTAAAACTACTAAGCTTTCGTCAACCCTTTTTGACTTCATCAGAGTGTAAAATCCCCATAGAAGAGATGCTTGCTTTTATGTAATGCCTATCAATTTAGTCTTTGCCCGCGTACCAGTGCAAAGTTAACGAAAGCTTAGTAGTTTTAAATAGTAGTTTTAAATAAAATTTCAAACGTTCCGGAGATCATGATGGCTGTCGCTTCTTTATCTATCTATCTATCTATCTATCTATCTATCTATCTATCTATCTATCTATCTATCTATCTATCTATCTATCTATCTATCTATCTATCTATCTATCTATCTATCTATCTATATACACACACACACATATATACACACAGAGACAGATACAGACAGTCAGACATATCTACACACATACAGAACCACACACACACACACACATACACTAGTTCTTCTTTAAGAACCAGAAGATACTTATATTCTCAGATGTAATGTGTAGTTCAGCCATTATCAAATTGCTATTTATTAAATAGAATTCTGTACATTGACTGATCACATTCTTACATTCCTGCCATCTGAAGTGATGTCCCGGTGCCTGGAAGCTGTGCGGATCTGGATGGGGAGAAACCAACTCAGGCTCAACCCTTCCAAGACGGAGTGGCTGTGGTTCCCAGCGTCTCGATATAGTCAGATGATTCCATCTCTGACTATCGGGGGCAAGTCTCTAGCCCCCGCCGAAAGGGCTCGCAATCTGGGTGTCCTCCTGGATCCACAGCTGTCCTTAGAGGACCATCTGACAGTTGTGACCAGGGCGGCCTTTTATCAGGTCCGCCTGATACGCCAGTTGCGGCCCTTTCTGGATCGGGATTCCCTGTGCACAGTCACCCATGCCCTGGTCATGTCGCGTCTGGACTACTGTAATGCTCTCTACATGGGGCTCCCCATGAAGAGCACCCAGAGGCTCCAACTGATCCAGAATGCGGCCGCGCGGGTGGTTTCGGGGGCTAATTGGCGCTCCCATATAACACCCCTCCTGCGCGAGCTGCACTGGCTTCCGGTGGTCTACCGGGTGCGCTTCAAGGTGCTTGTTACTACCTTTAAAGCGCTCCATGGCATTGGACCTAGGTATCTCCGAGACCGCATGCTGCCACAAACTGCCTCCCATCGACCAGTGCGCTCCCACAGAGAGGGCCTCCTCGGGGTGCCATCAGCCAAGCAGTGTAGGCTGGTGACGCCCAGGAGGAGGGCCTTCTCTGTGGGAGCACCCACCCTCTGGAATCAGCTCCCTCCAGACTTAAGAACAATTCACGACCTGTCCACCTTCCGCCGTGCCCTCAAGACACATTATTTTTATCAAGCCGGGCTGGCGTGAAAAAGTTTTTGGGTTTTTTAAAAATTTTAAGATTTTACTAAATTTTAATTATATTAAATTAGGGCCATATTGAATATTTTATTTTAAATGTATTTTAATGTTTTTTACTTGGTTTAAATGTATTTTAATGTTTTTTACTTGGCTGTTCACCGCCCTGAGTCCCCTGGAGAAGGGCGGTATATAAATTTAATAAATAAATAAATAAATAAATAAATCTCATTCCTATATGGTCCTCATTTCAAAAAGCAAAACACACTTGGACATACCAAGGAGGAATGGGAAGAGAAAAGGTCATATGACTCATAGGACTGACAATCAACGCAACCTACAGAGCACTCTTACTCTTTTTTCCATGATAATGATGTTGCAGTCAGACTTCGATGATACTGTGCAAATACGACAAAGGAAACAAAAGAAAGAGAAGAGAAAGAAGAAGCAAATAGCAAGCTATGCATCTTCTGAATGCAAGTAACAATTCTAATGTCTAGTGCTACTTCTTCTTGACCTGGAAGAGTAGCTTGTTCCTCCCTGCAGAGAAGAACAGCCTGGAGAAAGCATTAAGTTATCTCAATCCATTCATGTCAATGCATAAAGTTTCCTCAGGCAAAGGCCCAGGGGCAGTTTTTGCTTGGCTTCCTCTCACTGTGTCTCTCAAACAGTAATAGACAGCCGTGTCCTCTAGTTTCAAGCTGTCCATTTGCAGATACAGCTGGCTTTTGGCATTGTCCCTGGAAATGGCGAAGCGTCCCCTCACTTTGTCCGAGTAGTAAAGATTTGAAGACCATATATGTGCCACACATTCCAGGACTTTCCCTGGAGCCTGTATCAGCCAGCTCATCTCAAAGCTGCTGAAGGTGAATCCAGAGGCTTGGCAGGAGAGACGGAGGGACTCTCCAGGTCTTCTCACATCCCCTCCGGATTCCACCAACTGAACCTGAGATTGGACACCTAGAAAGAAAGGTGGTTTGATAAGACTTCCTGCAAGTAAAGACAAGAAGCTGAGGAATAATGACTCTCTTTGGAGGGGAAAATAATACCTCTGAGGACAACTAACAAGGACAGGAGGTTCAGCCAGACAGCCATTATTTATTATTTGGCTCTTCTATGCAGCCCTACTCCCGAGGGACTCAGGGCTATTTTTGCTCCTTGAAAAGTTTGGAGGATTCTTACTAATGAGAAAACATTCACTCAACACTCAACCTTTGAGAAGTTGAGGAAATCAGGAGAACAGGAAGATATGGTTCCTTTGAATAGAAAGCCGTCACTGAATTTACATAGCCCTGAGGATAAAAGAGATACATGTTGCTTTGACCTTCTAGAGTGCCTTCATTCTACATTGTAGACATGACTGAAAATATCCCAACATCAGTTAAAGTATATTTATTTTCATCCTTAAGAAACATGTGAAACAACATGTTGATTTTGTCAGAAGGAAAGTCATATGTTGAAAATTCAATCTGCCTCAGCATTGGAGCATTTTGGGAACTTTATTGCTGGTAGATAACATACTGTATTGTTCTCTGAATGATGGAGATGTAACTCACATTTATTGGAAATATTTCCCACATTTGCAAGTAAAGAAACAGAGTCAGAATTGAAATCCGTATTTAATCAGAGTCCCATAAGTGTTCACCTATCAATGATAGTTTCTTACCTTGTAACAATTTTTAGATGCTTCTCAATATATGGTTATTGTTGTAGTTTGGAATCTGAAGCATCTATTCATTTTTCCTTCTCTCTCTCATGCTTCAAATTTACTAAAATTTACTAAAAATATGACTTATACTTTTGCGTATGCTCTCCTTCCCCAATCTTTGGGACAATCGGCTACTTTTCCTGACCTGATCAATAGTGTAGAGCCATTTCCAATGGATGGATGAATTCTTTAGTTCACTCTGTGCCCAGCCAAAGGTTCAGATAGGTTGAATTCAGCACATGAAATTGCCCTTGGAAGTTAATCGGAAGTTATTGCATGGTTTGCAAAATTGGCATCATATGTACCCACTGGGAAGCACACCAGGATTATCATCAGGTTAGACATCGAGGAAAAAGTTAAGCCATTCAAAACAGAGCAGCCAATACCCAGTTCCACAGCCTGTCCATTAGAATATGATGGTTAATAACTATTTGGTGTTTGTTGTTGTTTCCACTGCTTGCACAACATTTTCCCTTTCCTTCCGATTCCCTTTTGATTCCCTTCCTCAGCAATAGCAATCTCTGTGCGATGATTCTCCAATACACTTCTAGGTTTGTTCCATGCAATATATTTTTTCATGTTTCTATCATCCCCATCCGTAGTTACGAAGAAATCAAGAGGGCAGGCAGTGAACGAAGAGAGAGAGAAACTGTTTCAAACATCTCAAGCATGGTCTGCAAATGAAAAAGGAAGAAAGGGAATTTTATTTTGGAGCTATAAAAAGAATTATGAGAAAACCTCTTGGGGAAGGAGGGTCTCCAGGGACCTCTTGAGTGACAGTTGGGAAGCAGCAGAGGAAACCACCAGGCTAACAGATGAAACCACACTTTTATTTGTGTTAAGTGGAGAATTTCATTTTGTTAGACACTGCTGCCCTCTTGTTCGAAGCAAGTAGAAGGGGCCCATCAGACTCAGGTTCTGAAGAGACCTTCATTATATATGTAAGACTATCAAGCTTGGGACAAAAATTCTGATCTCCAGGAGTTTTCCAGGCTGAAAGAAATGAGCTCAATAGCCCCACCTCAAGAAACAAATAAAAGTAAAACAATGAGATATATTTTGTTGAGGTTATGTATTTATGAAATGAATATACACCATGGAATGTGGCGTTGCTGTTCGATACTATAGAGCCAATAAACAGAAGTCTTCAAAGTGTTAAATATAATTTACTTAAATATATTAGCAAAAGGTCAAAACAAACAGTCCACGAAGAATCTTTCTTTAACTTATCTTCTTTTGCAATATACAGACACAAAGTCTAACTCTTAGCATTAGCTATTAATCAACTCTTAGCACTTAGCTATTAATCAACTCTTAGCTCTTAGCTAATAATCTTTTGTAGATAAAGTTTTCAGCAAACAATGCAGTAGAAACCTTGAACTTCTTTTGGTAGCATCCAGACATAAAGTCAAACACAGAGTCTTCAGTCTTCAGTAACCAGATGCAGGAGTATGAGTGAGTAGAAGCAATCAATCAATCACTAAGCACATGGCAAACAGCCCACTGATGCCCACACAGCACATGGCACACAGCCCACTGATGCCCACGGCACACAGCCCACTGATGCCCACACAGCACACGGCACACAGCACACTGACACCCATGGTACACAGCCCACTGACGCCCACACAGCACACGGCACACAGCACACTGATGCCCAAATTACTCAAGCTAACCTGTTCTCTTTTATAATTATAAGCAAGCCTACAATGCTTACAATTTAAAGCAATACCACTTTTTTATATAAACATAGATTAGTGGTTTATTTATACATTAGTAACCCAATCAGTTTTAAACATAGTACTGACATAAATACATAACCCCAACATATTTATTCACTTGGAATCAGTCTCCAGAAAGTGTAGTTATGAAAATATTTAATATATCCATTTAATCGGTGTAAGCACCCTTTTCCTTAGAACTAGCAGAGATGCATACTCTTAGATGTAATGTGTAGTTCAGCCCTGATGAAACCGCTATCAGTAATGTAGAACTCTCTAAAGTGACTCATCTGATTCTTTGTGTTCCTACTATCTCACTTCCACACTGAGCTTGTTTGAAAACCAGTACACACCTGGGTATACTGAGGATGAATGGCAAAGGCTTACATGACTCTTAGGAGGTGTTCATCAACCCAACTCCCAGGGCAATATATCTCTAAATTCTTGTCCATGATAATGGTGTTGCAGCCAGTTCTTGAGAAAACTCTGGCAATAGGGAAAGAGAAACAAAAGAAAGAGAAAAGAAAGACGATGCTTGCAATTTGCTGTTTGCAATAGGAGCAACTACTCTGAAGTCTAGTACGACTCCTTGTTGAGCTGGAACAGTAGTTTGTTCCACTCTGCAGAGAACAGTGACCTGAAAGAAGAAATAAATTATCTCAATCCATTCATCTGAATGCATAGAATTTCTTCAGGCAAAAGCCCAGAAGTTTTTCACACTTCCTCTTTTGCTTTCTCTCACTGTGACCCTCCTGCACAGTAATATGTGGCTGAATCTGCAGCTGCCAGGGACTTCATTGTCAAATAAAATTCATTGAGGGAGGCATCGACTGTCAAGGTTGTTCGACTTTGGAGGGATGAGGCATAGACTGTACTCCAGTTTTCATCATCATCAACCCAGGCTGTGTCAGCCACCCATTCCAATCCTTTTCCTGGAGCCTGGCGGATCCATGCCAAGTACATATTCTCGATGGACTCCCCTGTCACTTTGCAAGTTAATCTGAAGGATCCTCCAGGGCTCACTGTTCCTGGCCCAGATTCCACAAGTTGGACAGTGGAGTGGACATCTAAACAAATGACAAAGCAGGAATTAGTACACAACTCTGCTTTTGTTTTATCTCATTGTTAAGGTCTACCAGGAGGATACTCACACAGAGGAGCTGCTACTAAGCAAAGAAGGAGAATGACAAGATCCATTGCGGAGTAAGGAAAACCTCCTTTCATTTAGACCAATGAGAACTTTGGGTCTGTGATTCTGCTTTGTGTGTTTGTGATTATTTAAAGGAGAAGCAGCTCACTGACTTCATTTGCATCTGGTTTTCATGGGAAAGTTAAAACCAGTTTATAAGAAAGGTAGGTTGAATCTATCAAAGAGTCCTTGCACTGAAGATGCACTTTGAGTATGGTTTCACATCTACAACCCCAACTATTTGTCCTGTTTTAATTTAGGTAAATTTATGATAGCATTATTAAATGAACGGCTAAGAATGAAATAAGAGAGAAAGAGTCAGGAATGAGTAGACTGATTTAGATTTATTATTAGAGTTAATTGGAAGTTATTGCATGGTTTGCAAAATTGGCATAATATGTACCCACTGGGAAGCACACCAGGATTATCTGGGGTTAGACATCAAGGAAAAAGTTAAGCCATTCAAAACAGACCAGCCAATACCCAGTTCCACAGCCTGTCCATCAGAATATGATGGTTGACACCTATTTGGTGTTTGTTGTTTTTTCCACTGCTTGCACAATATTTTCCCTTTCCTTCCAATTCCCTTTTGATTCCCTTCCTCAGCAATAGCAATCTCTGTGCGATGATTCTCCAATACACTTCTAGGTTTGTTCCATGCAATATATTTTTTTCATGTTTCTATCATCCCCATCTGTAGTTACGAAGAAATCAAGAGGGCAGGCAGTGAACGAAGAGAGAGGAAATGTTTCAAACATCTCAAGCATGGTCTGCAAATGAAAAAGGAAGAAAGGGAATTTTATTTTGGAGCTATAAAAAGAATTATGAGAAAACCTCTTGGGGAAGGAGGGTCTCCAGAGACCTCTTGAGTGATCATTGGGAAGCAGCAGAGGAAACCACCAGGCTAACAGATGAAACCACATTTTCATTTGTGTTAAGTGGAGAATTTCATTTTGTTAGACACTGCTGCCCTCTTGTGCAAAGCAAGTAGAAGGGACCCATCAGGCTCAGGTTCTGAAGAGACCTTCATTATATATGTAAGACTATAAAGCTTGGGACAAAAATTCTGATCTCCAGGAGTTTTCCAGACTGAAAGAAATGAGCTCAATAGCCCCACCTCAAGAAACAAATAAAAATAAAACAATACGATATATTTATTCACTTGGAATCCGTCTCCAAAAAGGTTAGATATGAATATATTTATTATATCCATTTAATTGGTGTAAGCACTCTTTTCCTTAGAACTAGCAGAGATGCATACTCTTAGATGTAATGTGTAGTTCAGCCCTGATGAAACCGCTATCAGTAAAGTAGAACTCTCTACTTTAAGGAAAGCTCGTTTCCTGTAGAGCAATGACAGCTTTGGCTCTGTGGTGCCCTTTTGTGTGTTTGTGATTATTTAAAGGAGAAACAGCTCAGTGGCTTCATCTCCATATGAGTTTCATGTGGAAGTTAAAACCAGTTTATGAGAAAGTTAGGTTAAGTCAGTCGATCAGTCCTATCCCAGAACTTTACTTTGACTGTGGTATTCACATCTAGAGCTCCAACTATTTGACCTGGTTTAATTTAAACAAATTTATGAGAACATTACTAACTTAAGGGCTAAGAAATATGGGTGGTGAATTGAGAGAGGATCAGGAATGAGTAGATTGAGTAAATATTCACGTATATTGAGGATGAAATTGAAGGATGGAGCTGCTTACATGAAAATAGAAAGGGAGGCTCATTCCTATAGAGTGAATGGATGAAGGCTGAAGTGCTGAATGATGACATGAAGAAAAAATCCAAATTAATTAAGTTGTATATTGTCCCAAAAGCAAATTTCAGTGCTGCTCAGAGAAATGGGAAGTTTTTGGTTGGCTTCACATATACTTCCTCTCACTGTGTCTCTCGCACAGTAATAGATGGCAGTGTCCTCTGGTTTGAGGCTGTTCATTTGCAGATACAGCTGGCTTTTGGCATCATCCCTGGAGATGGTGAAGTGCCCCTTCACTTTGTCAGAGTAGAAAATATATGAAGTCCATATACGTGCCACCCATTCGAGTCCTTTTCCAGGAGCCTGTCTCACCCACTCCATGTAATAGCTGCTGAAGGTGAATCCAGAGGCTTGGCAGGAGAGACGGAGGGACTCTCCAGGTCTTTTCACATCCCCTCCAGACTCCACCAACTGGACCTCAGATTGGACACCTAGAAATAAAGGTGGTTTAGTAAGACATCCTGCAGTTAAATACAAGAAACTGAGGTATAAGCCCTCTCTTTGGAGGAGAAAATGATACCTCTGAGGACAACTAACAAGGACACGAGGTTCAGCCAGAGTGCCATTATTGCTTCTTCAAAAGATTGGAGGATTCTTACTGATGGGAAAACAACCACTCAACATTTGCTTTTTGAGTGCAGAAGGACAGCAGGAAGATATGGGTCCATTGAACAGGAAGCCGTCACTGAATTTACATAGCCCTGAGGATAAAAGAGACACAGGGCACTTTGACTTTCTAGAGTGCCTTCATCCTCCACTGTAGACATGACTGAAAATGTCCCAACATCAATTAAAGTATATTTATTTTCATCCTTAAGAAACATGTGAAACAACATGTTCATTTTGTCAGAACGAAAGTCATATCTTCAAAATACAATGTGCTCCATCATATGAGCATTTGGAGAACCTTACTGCTGGTAGACAACTGATGGCCTTGTTCTCTGCATGAGGGAGATGTAAATCACATTTACTGGAATTTTTTCCCACATTTGCAAGTAAAGAAACAGAGTCAAAATTGAAATCCATATTTTAGTTAGAGTCCCCTAATAGTTCATCTATCAATGATGGTTTCTTACCTTGTAACAATGTTTAGATGCTTCCCAATATATGGTTATTGTTGTAGTTTGGAATCTGAAGCATCTATTCATTTTTCCTTCTCTCTCTCATGCTTCAAATTTACTATTTTTATACTAATACAGAAGCAAAAAACATGACTTATGCTTTTGTATATGCTCTGCCTTCCCCAATCTTTGGGACAATCAGCTACTTTTTCTGACCTGATCAATAGTGTAGAGCCATTTCCAATGGACAGATGGATTCCTTAGTTCACTCTGTGCCCAGCCAAAGGTTCGGATAGGTTGAATTCAGCACATGAAATTGCTCTTGGAAGTTAATTGGAAGTTTTATTTATTTATTTTATTTATTTATTTGTCAAACATGTATAGTAGTAATTTGTATAAACATAAGTAAAAAGTAACGATAAAAGAGGACAATAGGACAGTAGGACAGGGACGGTATAGGCACGCTGGTGCGCTTATGCACGCCTCTTACAGACCTCTTAGAAATGAGGAGAGGTCGACTGTAGACAGTCTAAGGTTAAAGTTTTTGGGGTTTGGGGAAGAAACCACAGAGTCAGGTAGTGCATTCCAGGCATTGATCACTCTGTTGCTGAAGTCGTATTTTCTGCAGTCGAGTTTGGAGCGCTTTACATTTAGTTTGAATCTATTACGTGCTCGTGTATTGTTGCGGTTGAAGCTGAAGTAGTCATTAACAGGAAGGACATTTTGGTATATGATTTTATGAACTACATTTAGATCAGATCAGAGGCGACGTAGTTGTAAATTGTCTAATCCCAGTATTTCAAGTCTGGTGGAATAAGGTATTTTGTTGTGTGCAGAGGAGTGAAGGACTCTTCTTGTGAAATATTTCTGGACTCTCTCGATTGTATTTATGTCTGATATGCAGTGCGGGTTCCAGACAGGTGAGCTGTATTCCAGAATTGGTCTAACAAATGTTTTGTATGCTCTGGTTAGTAATGTAATGTTGCCAGAGAAGAAGCTACGCAAGATTAGATTAACAACTCTTAGTGCCTTTTTGGCAATGTTGTTACAATGGGCTCTAGCACTTAGGTCGTTGGATATGAGTACTCCAAGGTCTTTGACAGAGTGAGGGTCATCTACAAGTTCGTTTCCTCCAAGTTTGTATTTTGTATTCTGATTTTTTTTGCCAATGTGTAAGACAGAGCATTTGTTGGTTGAGATTTGAAGTTGCCAGTTGTTTGACCATTCTGCTACATGGTCAAGGTCTTTTTGAAGGGTAGCAACATTGTCGGTGGTGTTAAATAGTTTAACATCATCAGCAAAGAGAACGCAGTTGCTTATAATATGATCACAAAGATCGTTTATGTAGAGTATGAAGAGTGTTGGTCCTAGAACACTGCCTTGAGGGACACCACTGTTGACAGGAGATGGATTTGATATGGCACTTCCTATTTTGACCACTTGTTGTCTGTTAGACAGGAACGCAGTTATCCAATCATGTAGGGGTCCAGAAATGCCATAGGATTTTAGTTTCAGAAGTAGTTTGTCGTTAGTGCATGGGTTGCAAAATTGGCATCATATGTACCCACTGGGAAGCACACCAGGATTATCTGGGGTTAGACATCGAGGAAAAATTTAAGCCATTCAAAACAGAGCAGCCAATACCCAGTTCCACAGCCCGTCCATCAGAATATTATGGTTGATAGGCATTTTGTGTTTGTTGTTGTTTCCACTGCTTGCACAACACTTTCCCTTTCCTTCCAATTCCCTTTTGATTCCATTCCTCAGCAATCGCAATCTCTGTGCGATGATTCTCCAATACACTTCTAGGTTTGTTCCATGCAATATATTTTTTTCATGTTTCTATCATCCCCATCTGTAGTTACGAAGAAATCAAGAGGGCAGGCAGTGAATGAAGAGAGAGGAACTGTTTCAAACATCTCAAGCATGGCCTGCAAATGAAAAAGGAAGAAAGGGAATTTTATTTCGGAGCTATAAAAAGAATTATGAGAAAGCCTCTTGGGGAAGGAGGGTCTCCAGAGACCTCTTGAATGATCATTGGGAAGCAGCAGAGGAAACCACCAGGCTAACAGATGAAACCACACTTTCATTTGTGTTAAGTGGAGAATTTCATTTTGTTAGACACTGCTGCCTCTTATTCAAAGCAAGTAGAAGGGGCCCATCAGGCTCAGGATCTAAAGAGACCTTCATTATATATGTAAGACTATAAAGCTTGGGACAAAAATTCTGATCTCCAGGAGTTTTCCAGACTGAAAGAAATGAGCTCAATAGCCCCACCTCAAGAAACAAATAAAAGCAAAACAATGCAATATATTTTGTTGAGGTTATGTATTTATGAAATGAATACACGCAACGGAATGTGGCGTTGCTGTTCGATAACTATAGAGCCAATAAACAGAAGTCTTCAAAGTGTTAAATATAATTTACTTAACTATATTAGCAAAACATCAAAACAAACAGTCCATGAAGAATCTTTCTTTAACTTATCTTCTTTTGCAATATACAGACACAAAGTCTAACTCTTAGCACTTAGCTATTAATCAACTCTTAGCACTTAGCTTTTAATCTTTTGTAGATAAAGTCTTTAGCAAACAATGCAGTAGAAACATTGAACTTCTTCTTTTGGTAGCGTCCAGACACAAAGTCAAACACAGAGTCTTCAGTCTTCAGTAACCAGATGCAGGAGTATGAGTGAGTAGAAGCAATCAATCAATCACTAAGCACACAGCACACAGCACACTGACGCCCACACAGCACACGGCACACAGCCCACTGATGCCCACACAGCACACGGCACACAGCCCACTGATGCCCACACAGCACACTGACGCCCAAATTACTCAAGCTAACCTGTTCTCTTTTATAATCATCAGCAAGCCTACAATGCTTACAATTTAAAGCAATACCACTTTTTTATATAAACATAGATTAGTGCTTTATTTATACATTAGTAACCCAATCAGTTTTAAACATAGTACTGACATAAATACATAACCCCAACATATTTATTCACTTGGAATCAGTCTCCAGAAAGTTTAGTTATGAAAATATTTACTATATCCATTTAGTTGGTGTAAGCACCCTTTTCCTTAGAACTAGCAGAGATGCATACTCTTAGATGTAATGTGTAGTTCAGCCCTGATGAAACCGCTATAAGTAATGTAGAACTCTCTAAAGTGACTCATCTAATTCTTTGTGTTCCTACTATCTCACTTCCACACTGAGCTTGTTTGAAAACCAGTACACCCCTGGGAATACTGAGGATGAATGGCAAAGGTTTACATGACTCTTAGGAGGTGTTCATCAGCCCAACTCCCAGGGCAAAATATCTCAAAATCCTTGCCCATGATAATGGTGTTGCAGCCAGTTCTTGAGAAAACTCTGGCAATAGGGAAAGAGAAACAAAAGAATGAGAAAAGAAGGACGATGCTTGCTATTTGCTGTTTGGAATACGAGCAGCTATTTTGAAGTCTAGTACTACTCCATGTTGAGCTGGAATAGTAGTTTGTTCCACTCTGCAGAGAACAGTGACCTGTAAGAAGAAATAAATTATCTCAATCCATTCATCTGAATGCATACAATTTCTTCAGGCAAAAGCTGAGAACTTTTTCACACTTCCTCCTTTGCTTTCTCTCACTGTGACCCTCCTGCACAGTAATATGTGGCAGAATCTGCAGCTGCCAGGGACTTCATTGTCAAAGAAAATTCATTGCGGGAAGAATCGGCTGCCAGGTTTGTTCGGCTTTGGAGGGATGAGGCATAGCCTGTATTCCATTGACCACCAAACCACGCTATCCCACCCACCCATTCCAATCCTTTTCCTGGAGCCTGGCAGATCCATGCCAAGTACATATTCTCGATGGACTCCCCTGTCACTTTGCAAGTTAATTTGAAGGATCCTCCAGGGCTCACTGTTCCTGGCCCAGATTCCACAAGTTGGACAGTGGAGTGGACATCTAAACAAATGACAAAGCAGGAATTAGTACACAACTCTGCTTTTGTTTTATCTCATTGTTAAGGTCTACCAGGAAGATACTCACACAGAGGAGCTGCTACTAAGCAAAGAAGGAGAATGACAAGATCCATTGGGCAGTGAGAAAGGCAACCCTTCCTTTAGACCAATGAGAGCTTTGGGTCTGTGATTCTCCTTTGTGTGTTTGTAATTATTTAAAGGAGAAGCAGCTCACTGACTTCATTTGCATCTGGTTTTCATGGGAAAGTTAAAACCACTTTATAAAAAAGGTAGGCTGAGTCTATCAAAGAGACCTTGCACTGAAGATGTACTTTGAGTATGGTTTCACACCTACATAATATGTCTTTTGATAACTATTTTGTGTTTATTATTGTTTCCACTGCTTGCAAAACAATTTCCCATTCCTATCAATTCCCTTCCAATTCCTTTCCAAATCCCTTCCTATTTTCCTTCTGATTCTCTTCTGGTTCCCTTGCCTTCCCTTCCCCTTTCCCTTCGTTTCCTTTCATCAGCACTCACAGTTTCTGTGTGAGCACTCACCAGTGTTATTGTTTGTTTGTTTGTTTGTTTGTTTATTTTTGTCAAGTACGTGTTGGTAATATACATAGATATAACATTCTTTATATACATAAGATGGGTACTGATAAGAGGGAACATTAGGACAGGAATGGTAGGCACGGTGGTGCACTTATGCCCGCCCCTTACTGACCTCTTAGGAATCGGGTGAGGTCAACAGTGGACAGTCTAAGGGTAAAGTTTTGGGGGTTTGGTGACAAAACCACAGAGTCATGTAATGATTTCCAGGCATTTACCACACTGTTGCTAAAGTCGTATATTCTACAGTCAAGTTTGGAGCGGTTCACTAAGAGTTTGTATCTGTTGTGTTCTCATGTATTGTTGTGGTTGAAGCTGAAGTAGTCGTTGACAGGAAGGACATTGTAGCGGATAATTTTATGAGCTATGCTTAGGTTGTGCCGAAGGCGACGTAGTTCTAAGCTTTCTAAGCCCAGGATTTCAAGTCTGGTTGCGTAAGGTATTCTGTCGCGAGTAGAGGAGTGGAGGACTCTTCTCGTAAAGTATCTCTGGACACTTTCTAATGTATTTATGTCCGATATGCAGTGTGGGTTCCAGACAATTGAGCTGTATTCAAGGATTGAAGGAGGGTCTCCAGGGACATATTGAATGATAATTCGGAAGCAGCAGAGGAAACCACCAGGCTAACAGATGAAACCACACTTTCATTTGTGTTAAGTGGAGAATGTCAGTTAGTTAGACACTGCTGCCCCCTTGTGCAAAAGCAGTTAGAAGGGAGCCATCAGGCTCAGGATCTGAAAAGACCTTCATTATATACTGTAGGTATGAAAATGTGGATTGGGAGAATGTTTCTGATCTCCAGGAGTTCTCCAGAGTTTGCAGAATGAATAGAATGAGCTCCAAAGCCCACCTCAATATATAGAGTAAATAAAAATAAAGTAATACTGTTAATACCAATAATTGGTACTAGTCTTCATAAATATTTATTCTGTGAACATTTAATATATCCATTTAATGATAAAAATATACATACCATATTTGTGTATGTATGTGTATGTGTGTGTGTGTATACCCACGCACACACACAGACACACACACAAACACACACACATATATATATATATATATATCAGCCATGAGGCTCAGGATCTGAAGAGACCTTCATTATATAGGTATGAAAATATGGATTTGTCCTAAAAATGTGAGTTCCAGGTATAGTTATAGATAAAGAAGCGATAGCCATCACGATCTCCGAAACATTTGAAATTTTATTTAAAATTACTTTTTAAAACTACTAAGCATTCGTCAACCCTATGCATCTTCTGAATACGAGTAGCTACTCTAAAGTCTAATGCTACTTCTTCTTGACCTGGAAGAGTAGCTTGTTCCTCCCTGCAGAGAAGAGCAGCCTGGAGAAAGAATTAAGTTTTCTCAATCCATTCATGTGAATGCATAAAGTTTCCTCAGACAAAGGCCCAGAGGTTTTTCACACTTCCTCCTTTGCTTTCTCTCACTGTGATCTTCGTGCACAGTAATATGTGGCTGAGTCTGCAGCTGTCAGGGACCTCATGGTCAAATAATATTCATTGCGGGAGGCATCGGCTGTCAAGGTTGTTCGGCTTTGGAGGGATGAGGCATAGTATGTACTCCAGTTACTACCATCCCAGTCTATCTGGCCCACCCATTCCAATCCTTTTCCTGGAGCCTGGCGGATCCACTCCCACCATGCATTCTCGATGGAGTATCCCGTCACTTTGCATGTTAATTTGAAAGATCCTCCAGGGCTCACTGTTCCTGGCCCAGATTCCACAAGTTGGACGGTGGAGTGGACATCTAAATGAATGACAAAGGTGGAATTTAGAACACAACCTTGCTTTTGTTTTATCTGATTGTTCAGGTCTATCTGGAAGATACTCACACACAGGAGCGGCTACTAAGCAAAGAAGAAGGATGGCAAGATCCATTGGGGAGCAAGGAAAGCTCATTTCCTTTAGAGCAATGACAGCTTTGGCTCTGTGATGCCCTGTTGTGTGTTTGTGATTATTTAAAGGAGAAACAGCTCAGTGGTTCATTTGCATATGAGTTTCATTTGGAACTTAAAACCAGTTTATAAGAAAGTTAGGTTAAGTCAGTCGATCAGTCCTATCCCAGAATTTTACTTTGACTGTGGTATTCACATCTAGAGCTCCAACTCTTTGACCTGATTTACCATATTTTTCGGAGTATAAGACGCACCGAAGTATAAGACACACCTTAGTTTTGGGGGAGGAAAACAAGGGAAAAAGACCTCTGCCTCCAAGCAATTTGCCAAGCAGCAAACAGCACAGATGATATACACTGTTTGCTGTGTATTTCTGTGCATGTGTGCTTGACTCATAGAAATAGCAAAGAATTGGAGAAATGTACATTATGCCAGAAAGTTTTCTTAAATGTAATCACACTAACTCTTCCCAATTATTTAAATAGATCTACTCCAAGGTAACTAAACTCTAATACTAAACAGGATACTGTTACATTTCATACTATACTTGTACAGAGCTGTTAAAATTAATTAAAATTTCTGGAAGTATACATTGTTCTCTATTATTTGAAAGAAGATACAATAGCACTGCGGCTCTTCAGAGCAAGCATTTATTTTAAAAGGCTTCTTTATTTTGTTAAGTTGTCTAGATTTACAGGGATCTCCAACCTTGGCAACTTTAAGACTTGTGGACTTCAACTCCCAGAATTCCACAGCCAGCAAAGAAAACAAAGCTGGCTGTTGAATTCTGGGAGTTGAAGTCCACAAGCCTTAAAGTTGCCAAAGTTGGAGATCCCTGGCTCTAGAACAATAATAAAGCAGTATTTAAAAAGTAAGTCTAATAATTTGAACATTCTACAGACATTTAGTTATTCACTTACCCCCTTTCCATCCAGTTCAGCAAAAAATAAAAATCTGCCTGTCTCTGCCAGCTATTTGCCTTTGTAGTTAGTTTCACTTTCATTTTTCCACGTGGCTAATCAGCTGTAGATCGGGGAAACTGCTACTGACTTGCTTGGCTTTACAGGCTCTTCCCTCTTTCCTGCAAGCAGGTAAATTGATGGAAGACAGAGGCCAAAGGGTGGGGGTGGGTGGGGCTGCATTCGGTGTATAAGACGCACCCAAATTTTCAGCCACTTTTAGGGAGGAAAAATGTGCGTCTTATACTCCAAAAAATACGGTAATACATACACAAACTTACACACAAACATACACACACAAACACACACTTTTTTTATATTAAGAACCAGGAGGTAATCATATTCTCGGATGTAAAGTGTAGTTCAGCCATTATCAAATTGCTATTTATGAAATAGAATTCTGTACATTGACTGATCGCATTCTTCCATTCCTGCCATCTCATTCCTATATGGTCCTCATTTCAAAACCGAAACACACATGGAAACACCAAGGAGAAGTTGGAAGAGAAGAGGTCACAAGACTCTGACAACCAACCCAATTCAAAGAGCACTGCATCTTTTACTCTTTGTCCATGACAATGATGGTGCAGCCTGTCACGAGGTGATTTTCTGATCGTCAGCTGTACTCATATGTCAGACTTTATGACCCAGAGGTTCTTAGCAAACAGAGCAGTCACGTGAAGTGTGAACTGCGCATATGCACATTCCTTCTGCTGCTAGTCCTTCATTGAGAAGGACGTGTATTTAGATTGCCAAGATGTAATTATTAAGATTTAGTGTTTTTATATTCTTTTTATACCGAAATAAATATCTCGTTATTTAGAATATATACTCGTGCTTTATTTTATCAAGGATTCGTTTCCAAAGGAAAAGTTTCATCACCTCTAAGATTTATTTTCTAATCGCGTCACAGCCAGACCTCGAAAATACTGTGCAAATGTGACAAAGGAAACAAAAGAAAAAGAAGAGAAAGAAGAAGAAGAAGATAACAAGCTATGCATCTTCTGAATACAAGTAACTACTCTAAAGTCTACTGCTATTACTTGTTGACTTGGAAGCGGAGCTTGTTCCTCTGTGCAGAGAGGAGCAGCCTGGAGAAAGAATTAAGTCATCTCAATCCATTCATGTGAGTGCATAAAGTTTCATCAGGCAAAGGCCCAGAGGATTTTCACACTTCCTCCTTTGCTTTCTCTCACTGTGATTGTCGTGCACAGTAATATGTGGCTGAGTCTGCAGCTGTCAGGGACCTCATGGTCAAATAATATTCATTGCGGGAGGCATCGGCTGTCAAAGTTGTTCGGCTTTGGAGGGATGAGGCATAGTATGTCCTCCAGTTACTACCATCCCAGTCTATTTGGCCCACCCATTCCAATCCTTTTCCTGGAGCCTGGCGGATCCACTCCCAGTATGCATTCTCGATGGAGTCTCCCGTTACTTTGCATGTTAATTTGAAGGATCCTCCAGGGCTCACTGTTCCTGGCCCAGATTCCACAAGTTGGATGTCGGAGTGGACATCTAAATGAATAACAAAGCAGGAATTAGAACACAACCTTGCTTTTGTATTATCTCATTGTTCAAGTCTATCTGGAAGATACTCACACACAGGAGCGGCTACTAAGCAAAGAAGAAGGAAGGCAAGATCCATTGGGGAGCAAGGAAAGCTCATTTCCTTTAGAGCAATGACAGCTTTGGCTCTCTGATGCCCTTTTGTGTGTTTGTGATGATTTAAAGTAGAAACAGCTCAGTGGCGTCATTTGCATATGAGTCTCATGTGGAACTTAAAACCAGTTTATATAAGAAAGTTAGGATAAGTCAGTCGATCAGTTAGGATAAGTCAGTCGAACTTTACTTTGACTCTGGCATTCACATTCACAGGTGAAAATAATACCTGTGACTAACTAACAAGGACAGGAGGTTCAGCCAGAGTGCCATTATTGTTCAAAAGATTGGAGGATTCTTATTGAAGGGAAAACATTCAGACAAGCACTCAATGTTCAGTTTTTGAGTGCAGAAGGAGAGGAGGAAGATATGGTTCCTATGAAGAGGAAGCTGTCACTGAATTTACGTAGCCCTCAGGATAAAAGAGACCCACGCTGCTTTGACCTCCTAGAGCGCCTTCATCCTCCATCGTAGACGTGACTGAAAATATCGCAATATCTGTTAAAGTATATTTATTTTAGAAACATGTGAAGCCACAGATTGATTTTCTCAGAAGGAAAATCATATGTTGAAAATTCAATCTGCCTCTTGAGCATTGGAGCATTTGGGGAACATTATTGCTGCTAGATAACTTACTGTATTGTTCTCTGCATGATGGAGATGTAAGTCACATTTATTGGAAATATTTCCCACATTTGCAAGTAAAGAAACAGAGTCAGAATTAAAATCCGTATTTAATCAGAGTCCCATAAGTGTTCATCTATAAAGCTATAAAGTTTCTTACCTTGTAGCAATTATTAGATGATTCTCAATATATGGTTATTGTTGTAATTTCATTAAAGTTATTATTTAAAAGTTCTTATAGGCCGCCCAATCCCGTAGGACTCAGGGCGGCATAGAGCAGAATAAGAACAATCAAGAAATATAATAAAACAATTTAAAAAATTACAAAATTTTTAAAAAACCATTCATCCATGGGGGGAATATGATCTCTTTTCACCCCGCCTGCAGGAAGAGCCATGTCTTTTTTTTTTTTTGACTTTTTAATTGCTTTATTGCACACTTTAACATTACAGATATCTTCTTTTAAAAAGAAGATGAAGTTTACTCCTCAGTTATTCTTGCTAGGTATAATGACAGACACTATGGCTATAGAGACTAATCTGATTCTGAATTTAACAACGGCAGCAAGACTGTTGGTGGCGCAGTATTGGAAGAAGGAAGAATTGCCTTCTATTGAAGAATGGACTTTAAAAATAACAAACCTAGCAGAGATGGCTAAAATATCAGCATATCTTTTTTTTTTATTCAAAAAGTTTTATTAGTACAAAGTACAAACACTTTTCTCTTTTCTCCCCCCCTTCCCCCCTAACCCCAACCCTCCTCCCTCCACCCCACCCTCACCCCTCCTCCCCATCCCTTCCCCTCCCTTGACTTCCCAGAACATACACAGGGTATAATATAGTTTACACAAATGCAAAACTAAAATATGCTAACAAATTATTGACTTCCAAATATCAAAAACTCTTAACTCCTTATACAGTAAATTGAACAAAAAATTAAGTTGAAATATGTCCTTCATCATCTATTTTAGTCCATCCATCTTCTCCTTTATCAGGTATATCATTTAAATAATCTTTAACATGTTCTAAAATTTTTGCCCTTTACAATATTAATTTTAAATAAGTCTTCCTCTTGCAGTTTTATGCCACCAACACCTGGCAGCAATTATTAAATTCCAAACCAACTTAACCAAATCTAAAAATATTTAACAACATCACAGTCATTTGATCTCTATTACATTAGATTACAACCTATACTTATTTCCACCTCTAATATAATCTTATTCTCTACCAATTTAATCTCTATTACATTAACTATCTTCTATTCTTATTCCCCAAACTGTAAAATTAATTTAATCTTATTATTTAAACCAATTTAATCTCTATTACATTACTTTACCTTCTATAATTATTCCCCATAAGTAATCTTATAATCTAATTTCTGTAAACTTAAACAGCCTCATATATACATTTAAACTTTATTCTTATTTCTTTTACATTATCCTACTATTAGTAAAACGTCAATATTACAAAGTTTTAAAAAAAAACACCATTCATCCATGGGGGAATACGATCTCTTTTCACCCCGCCTGCAGGAAGAGCCATGTCTTCACGGCTTTGTGGAAGGCCATTAGGGTGGGGATAGTCTGTATCTCTGGTGGGAGTTGGTTCCAGAGAGCCGGAGCTCCCACAAAGAAGGCTCTCCCCCGTGGTCCCACCAGCCGGCATTGCTTGGTTGATGGGACCTGGAGGAGACCAACCCTGTGGGACCTAACCGGTCGTAGGGAGGTATGCGGTAGGATGCGGACCGGGAGGTAACCTGGCCCTGAGCCATGTAGGGCTTTAAAGATCAAAACCAGCACCTTAAATTGCGTGCGGAGACTAATGGGCAGCCAATGCAGCTGGTGGAGAATGGGTGTTATGTGGGTGTATTGGGAACACCCACCACAGCTCGCGCAGCTGCATTTTGCACCAATTGCAGTCTCTGGATACTCTTTGAGGGTAGCCCCATGTTGTAGCTTGTAATCTGAAGCATTTATTAATTTTCCCATCTCTCTCTCATGCTTCACATTTATTTTTTTGTAGAAATATAAAAGTAAAAAACATTACTTGCAGTTTTAGGGATCGTGTTAGTAATATGTGCCCACCAGGGCTGGGTTCTAACTTACCTCGCTACCAGTTCACTTCCTCAAGATGCCGACCGCATGCACAGTGCTGGAAACTCAGCTTCTGCACATGCTCAGAAGAAAGAAAACGTAAAAAATTCGGGGGGAAAATAAAAAAAAATTTTTTTAAAAGATGGTGGCACCCATGTACTGGCACTGACCGATCCAGTTCGGTGACATCATCGTGACATCACCAGTGGGTCGCTACAAGTTCATGCGAACCGATCCGAACCAGGAGGAACCCACTCCTGGTGCCCACTGGAAGCACATCAGGATTCTCAGGACTTAACCACTGAGGAAAGAATTAGAGCATTCAAAACAGACCTCCCAATACCCAGTTCCACAGCCTGTCCATCATAAAAAGTCTGTTGATAACTATTTTGTGTTTATTGTTGTGTCCACTGCTTGCAAAACAATGTCCCATTCCTATCAATTCCCTTCCAATTCCTTTCCAAATCCCTTCCTGTTTTCCTTCTGATTCTCTTCTGGTTCCCTTCCCTTCCCTTTTCCCTTCCTTTCCCTTCATCAGCATTCACAGTTTCTGTGTGAGCACTCACCAATATATTGCTAGTGTTTCCCCCTCCCTCCCAATGTTTTCATCATCCATTATCTGTAGTTATAAATAAATAAAGAGGGCAGGCAATGAATGAAGAGAGAGAAACTGTTTCAAACATCTCAAGCTTGGCCTGCAAATGACAAAGGAAGAAAGGGAAACATTTTTATTTCACAGCTATAAAAAGAATTATGAGAAAGCCTCTTGGGGAAGGAGGGTCTCCAGGGACGTATTGAATGATCATTCGGAAGCAGCAGAGGAAACCACCAGGCTAACAGATGAAACCACACTTTCATTTGTGTTAAGTGGAGGATGTCAGTTTGTTGGACACTGCTGCCCCCTTGTGCTAAAGCAGGTAGAAGGGAGCCATCAGGCTCAGGATCTGAAAAGACCTTCATTATATACTGTAGGTATGAAAATGTGGATTGGGAGAATGTTTCTGATCTCCAGGAGTTCTCCAGAGTTTGCAGAATGAATAGAATGAGCTCCAAAGCCCACCTCAAGATATAGAGTAAATAAAAATAAAGTAATACTGTTAATACCAATAATTGGTACTAGTCTTCATAAATATTTATTCTGTGAACATTTAATATATCCATTTAATGATAAAAATATACATACCATATTTGTGTATGTATGTGTATGTGTGTGTGTGTATACCCACGCACACACACAGACACACACACAAACACAAATATATATATATATATATATATATATATATATATATATATATATATATATATATATATATATATATATATATATATATATATATATATATATATATATATATATATATATATATATATATATATATCAGCCATGAGGCTCAGGATCTGAAGAGACCTTCATTATATAGGTATGAAAATATGGATTTGTCCTAAAAATGTGAGTTCCAGGTATAGTTATAGATAAAGAAGCGATAGCCATCACGATCTCCGAAACATTTGAAATTTTATTTAAAATTACTTTTTAAAACTACTAAGCATTCGTCAACCCTATGCATCTTCTGAATACGAGTAGCTACTCTAAAGTCTAGTGCTACTTCTTCTTGACCTGGAAGAGTAGCTTGTTCCTCCCTGCAGAGAAGAGCAGCCTGGAGAAAGAATTAAGTTTTCTCAATCCATTCATGTGAATGCATAAAGTTTCCTCAGACAAAGGCCCAGACGTTTTTCACACTTCCTCCTTTGCTTTCTCTCACTGTGATCTTCGTGCACAGTAATATGTGGCTGAGTCTGCAGCTGTCAGGGACCTCATGGTCAAATAATATTCATTGCGGGAAGCATCGGCTGTCAAGGTTGTTCGGCTTTGGAGGGATGAGGCATAGTATGTCCTCCAGTTACTACCATCCCAGTCTATCTGGCCCACCCATTCCAATCCTTTTCCTGGAGCCTGGCGGATCCACTCCCACCATACATTCTCGATGGAGTCTCCCATTACTTTGCATGTTAATTTGAAGGATCCTCCAGGGCTCACTGTTCCTGGCCCAGATTCCACAAGTTGGACGGTGGAGTGGACATCTAAATGAATGACAAAGGTGGAATTTAGAACACAACCTTGCTTTTGTTTTATCTGATTGTTCAGGTCTATCTGGAAGATACTCACACACAGGAGTGGCTACTAAGCAAAGAAGAAGGATGGCAAGATCCATTGGGGAGCAAGGAAAGCTCATTTCCTTTAGAGCAATGACAGCTTTGGCTCTCTGATGCCCTTTTGTGTGTTTGTGATTATTTAAAGGAGAAACAGCTCAGTGGTTCATTTGCATATGAGTTTCATTTGGAACTTAAAACCAGTTTATAAGAAAGTTAGGTTAAGTCAGTCGATCAGTCCTATCCCAGAATTTTACTTTGACTGTGGTATTCACATCTAGAGCTCCAACTCTTTGACCTGATTTACCATATTTTTCGGAGTATAAGACGCACCGAAGTATAAGACACACCTTAGTTTTGGGGGAGGAAAACAAGGGAAAAAGACCTCTGCCTCCAAGCAATTTGCCAAGCAGCAAACAGCACAGATGATATACACTGTTTGCTGTGTATTTCTGTGCATGTGTGCTTGACTCATAGAAATAACAAAGAATTGGAGAAATGTACATTATGCCAGAAAGTTTTCTTAAATGTAATCACACTAACTCTTCCCAATTATTTAAATAGATCTACTCCAAGGTAACTAAACTCTAATACTAAACAGGATACTGTTACATTTCATACTATACTTGTACAGAGCTGTTAAAATTAATTAAAATTTCTGGAAGTATACATTGTTCTCTATTATTTGAAAGAAGATACAATAGCACTGCGGCTCTTCAGAGCAAGCATTTATTTTAAAAGGCTTCTTTATTTTGTTAAGTTGTCTAGATTTACAGGGATCTCCAACCTTGGCAACTTTAAGACTTGTGGACTTCAACTCCCAGAATTCCACAGCCAGCAAAGAAAACAAAGCTGGCTGTTGAATTCTGGGAGTTGAAGTCCACAAGCCTTAAAGTTGCCAAAGTTGGAGATCCCTGGCTCTAGAACAATAATAAAGCAGTATTTAAAAAGTAAGTCTAATAATTTGAACATTCTACAGACATTTAGTTATTCACTTACCCCCTTTCCATCCAGTTCAGCAAAAAATAAAAATCTGCCTGTCTCTGCCAGCTATTTGCCTTTGTAGTTAGTTTCACTTTCATTTTTCCACGTGGCTAATCAGCTGTAGATCGGGGAAACTGCTACTGACTTGCTTGGCTTTACAGGCTCTTCCCTCTTTCCTGCAAGCAGGTAAATTGATGGAAGACAGAGGCCAAAGGGTGGGGGTGGGTGGGGCTGCATTCGGTGTATAAGACGCACCCAAATTTTCAGCCACTTTTAGGGAGGAAAAATGTGCGTCTTATACTCCAAAAAATACGGTAATACATACACAAACTTACACACAAACATACACACACAAACACACACTTTTTTTATATTAAGAACCAGGAGGTAATCATATTCTCGGATGTAAAGTGTAGTTCAGCCATTATCAAAGTGCTATTTATGAAATAGAATTCTGTACATTGACTGATCGCATTCTTCCATTCCTGCCATCTCATTCCTATATGGTCCTCATTTCAAAACCGAAACACACATGGAAACACCAAGGAGAAGTTGGAAGAGAAGAGGTCACAAGACTCTGACAACCAACCCAATTCAAAGAGCACTGCATCTTTTACTCTTTGTCCATGACAATGATGGTGCAGCCTGTCACGAGGTGATTTTCTGATCGTCAGCTGTACTCATATGTCAGACTTTATGACCCAGAGGTTCTTAGCAAACAGAGCAGTCACGTGAAGTGTGAACTGCGCATATGCACATTCCTTCTGCTGCTAGTCCTTCATTGAGAAGGACGTGTATTTAGATTGTCAAGATGTAATTATTAAGATTTAGTGTTTTTATATTCTTTTTATACCGAAATAAATATCTCGTTATTTAGAATATATACTCGTGCTTTATTTTATCAAGGATTCGTTTCCAAAGGAAAAGTTTCATCACCTCTAAGATTTATTTTCTAATCGCGTCACAGCCAGACCTCGAAAATACTGTGCAAATGTGACAAAGGAAACAAAAGAAAAAGAAGAGAAAGAAGAAGAAGAAGATAACAAGCTATGCATCTTCTGAATACAAGTAACTACTCTAAAGTCTACTGCTATTACTTGTTGACTTGGAAGCGGAGCTTGTTCCTCTGTGCAGAGAGGAGCAGCCTGGAGAAAGAATTAAGTCATCTCAATCCATTCATGTGAGTGCATAAAGTTTCATCAGGCAAAGGCCCAGAGGATTTTCACACTTCCTCCTTTGCTTTCTCTCACTGTGATTGTCGTGCACAGTAATATGTGGCTGAGTCTGCAGCTGTCAGGGACCTCATGGTCAAATAATATTCATTGTGGGACGCATCGGCTGTCAAAGTTGTTCGGCTTTGGAGGGATGAGGCATAGTATGTCCTCCAGTTACTACCATCCCAGTCTATCTGGCCCACCCATTCCAATCCTTTTCCTGGAGCCTGGCGGATCCACTCCCAGTATGCATTCTCGATGGAGTCTCCCGTTACTTTGCATGTTAATTTGAAGGATCCTCCAGGGCTCACTGTTCCTGGCCCAGATTCCACAAGTTGGACGGTGGAGTGGACATCTAAACGAATGACAAAGAAGGAATTTAGAACACAACCTTGCTTTTGTTTTATCTCATTGTTCAGGTCTATCTGGAAGATACTCACACACAGGAGCGGCTACTAAGCAAAGAAGAAGGATGGCAAGATCCATTGGGGAGTAAGGAAAGCTCAATTTCTTTAGAGCAATGACAGCTTTGGCTCTCTGATGCCCTTTTGTGTGTTTGTGATGATTTAAAGGAGAAACAGCTCAGTGGCTTCATTTGCATATGAGTCTCATGTGGAACTTAAAACCAGTTTATATAAGAAAGTTAGGATAAGTCAGTCGATCAGTTAGGATAAGTCAGTCGAACTTTACTTTGACTCTGGCATTCACATTCACAGGTGAAAATAATACCTGTGACTAACTAACAAGGACAGGAGGTTCAGCCAGAGTGCCATTATTGTTCAAAAGATTGGAGGATTCTTATTGAAGGGAAAACATTCAGACAAGCACTCAATGTTCAGTTTTTGAGTGCAGAAGGAGAGGAGGAAGATATGGTTCCTATGAAGAGGAAGCTGTCACTGAATTTACGTAGCCCTCAGGATAAAAGAGACCCACGCTGCTTTGACCTCCTAGAGCGCCTTCATCCTCCATCGTAGACGTGACTGAAAATATCGCAATATCTGTTAAAGTATATTTATTTTAGAAACATGTGAAGCCACAGATTGATTTTCTCAGAAGGAAAATCATATGTTGAAAATTCAATCTGCCTCTTGAGCATTGGAGCATTTGGGGAACATTATTGCTGCTAGATAACTTACTGTATTGTTCTCTGCATGATGGAGATGTAAGTCACATTTATTGGAAATATTTCCCACATTTGCAAGTAAAGAAACAGAGTCAGAATTAAAATCCGTATTTAATCAGAGTCCCATAAGTGTTCATCTATAAAGCTATAAAGTTTCTTACCTTGTAGCAATTATTAGATGATTCTCAATATATGGTTATTGTTGTAATTTCATTAAAGTTATTATTTAAAAGTTCTTATAGGCCGCCCAATCCCGTAGGACTCAGGGCGGCATAGAGCAGAATAAGAACAATCAAGAAATATAATAAAACAATTTAAAAAATTACAAAATTTTTAAAAAACCATTCATCCATGGGGGGAATACGATCTCTTTTCACCCCGCCTGCAGGAAGAGCCATGTCTTTTTTTTTTTGACTTTTTAATTGCTTTATTGCACACTTTAACATTACAGATATCTTCTTTTAAAAAGAAGATGAAGTTTACTCCTCAGTTATTCTTGCTAGGTATAATCACAGACACTATGGCTATAGAGACTAATCTGATTCTGAATTTAACAACGGCAGCAAGACTGTTGGTGGTGCAGTATTGGAAGAAGGGAGAATTGCCTTCTATTGAAGAATGGACTTTAAAAGTAACAAACCTAGCAGAGATGGCTAAAATATCAGCATATCTTTTTTTTTTATTCAAAAAGTTTTATTAGTACAAAGTACAAACACTTTTCTCTTTTCTCCCCCCCTTCCCCCCTAACCCCAACCCTCCTCCCTCCACCCCACCCTCACCCCTCCTCCCCATCCCTTCCCCTCCCTTGACTTCCCAGAACATACACAGGGTATAATATAGTTTACACAAATGCAAAACTAAAATATGCTAACAAATTATTGACTTCCAAATATCAAAAACTCTTAACTCCTTATACAGTAAATTGAACAAAAAAATAAGTTGAAATATGTCCTTCATCATCTATTTTAGTCCATCCATCTTCTCCTTTATCAGGTATATCATTTAAATAATCTTTAACATGTTCTAAAATTTTTGCCCTTTACAATATTAATTTTAAATAAGTCTTCCTCTTGCAGTTTTATGCCACCAACACCTGGCAGCAATTATTAAATTCCAAACCAACTTAACCAAATCTAAAAATATTTAACAACATCACAGTCATTTGATCTCTATTACATTAGATTACAACCTATACTTATTTCCACCTCTAATATAATCTTATTCTCTACCAATTTAATCTCTATTACATTAACTATCTTCTATTCTTATTCCCCAAACTGTAAAATTAATTTAATCTTATTATTTAAACCAATTTAATCTCTATTACATTACTTTACCTTCTATAATTATTCCCCATAAGTAATCTTATAATCTAATTTCTGTAAACTTAAACAGCCTCATATATACATTTAAACTTTATTCTTATTTCTTTTACATTATCCTACTATTAGTAAAACGTCAATATTACAAAGTTTAAAAAAAAAACACCATTCATCCATGGGGGAATACGATCTCTTTTCACCCCGCCTGCAGGAAGAGCCATGTCTTCACGGCTTTGTGGAAGGCCATTAGGGTGGGGATAGTCTGTATCTCTGGTGGGAGTTGGTTCCAGAGAGCCGGAGCTCCCACAAAGAAGGCTCTCCCCCATGGTCCCACCAGCCGGCATTGCTTGGTTGATGGGACCTGGAGGAGACCAACCCTGTGGGACCTAACCGGTCGTAGGGAGGTATGCGGTAGGATGCGGACCCGGAGGTAACCTGGCCCTGAGCCATGTAGGGCTTTAAAGATCAAAACCAGCACCTTAAATTGCGTGCGGAGACTAATGGGCAGCCAATGCAGCTGGTGGAGAATGGGTGTTATGTGGGTGTATTGGGAACACCCACCACAGCTCGCGCAGCTGCATTTTGCACCAATTGCAGTCTCTGGATACTCTTTGAGGGTAGCCCCATGTTGTAGCTTGTAATCTGAAGCATTTATTAATTTTCCCATCTCTCTCTCATGCTTCACATTTATTTTTTTGTAGAAATATAAAAGTAAAAAACATTACTTGCAGTTTTAGGGATCGTGTTAGTAATATGTGCCCACCAGGGCTGGGTTCTAACTTACCTCGCTACCAGTTCACTTCCTCAAGATGCCGACCGCATGCACAGTGCTGGAAACTCAGCTTCTGCACATGCTCAGAAGAAAGAAAACGTAAAAAATTCGGGGGGGAAATAAAAAAATTTTTTTAAAAAGATGGTGGCACCCATGTACTGGCACTGACCGATCCAGTTCGGTGACATCATCGTGACATCACCAGTGGGTCGCTACAAGTTCATGCGAACCGATCCGAACCAGGAGGAACCCACTCCTGGTGCCCACTGGAAGCACATCAGGATTCTCAGGACTTAACCACTGAGGAAAGAATTAGAGCATTCAAAACAGACCTCCCAATACCCAGTTCCACAGCCTGTCCATCATAAAAAGTCTGTTGATAACTATTTTGTGTTTATTGTTGTGTCCACTGCTTGCAAAACAATGTCCCATTCCTATCAATTCCCTTCCAATTCCTTTCCAAATCCCTTCCTGTTTTCCTTCTGATTCTCTTCTGGTTCCCTTCCCTTCCCTTTTCCCTTCCTTTCCCTTCATCAGCATTCACAGTTTCTGTGTGAGCACTCACCAATATATTGCTAGTGTTTCCCCCTCCCTCCCAATGTTTTCATCATCCATTATCTGTAGTTATAAATAAATAAAGAGGGCAGGGAATGAATGAAGAGAGAGAAACTGTTTCAAACATCTCAAGCTTGGCCTGCAAATGACAAAGGAAGAAAGGGAAACATTTTTATTTCACAGCTATAAAAAGAATTATGAGAAAGCCTCTTGGGGAAGGAGGGTCTCCAGGGACGTATTGAATGATCATTCGGAAGCAGCAGAGGAAACCACCAGGCTAACAGATGAAACCACACTTTCATTTGTGTTAAGTGGAGAATGTCAGTTTGTTGGACACTGCTGCCCCCTTGTGCTAAAGCAGGTAGAAGGGAGCCATCAGGCGCAGGATCTGAAGTGACCTTCATTATATAGGTAAGAAAATGTGGATTGGGAGAATGTTTCTGATCTCCAGGAGTTCTCCAGAGTTTGCAGAATGAATAGAATGAGCTCCAAAGCCCACCTCAAGGTATACAGTAAATAAAAAGAAAATAATACTGTTAATACCAATAAGTGGTACTAGTCTTCATAAATATTTATTATGTGAACATTTAATATATCCATTTAATGATAAAAATATACATACCATATTTGTGTACCATATGTATGCATATGTGTGTGTGTACATGAACGCACACACACACACACACATATACTGTTTGTGTGTTTGTGTGTGTGTGTATATATATATATATATATATATATATAGAGAGAGAGAGAGAGAGAGAGAGAGAGAGAGAGAGAGAGAGAGAGAGAGAGAGAGAGAGAGAGAGAGAGAGAGAGAGAGAGAGAATTGTCCTAAAAATGCGAGGTATAGTTATAGAAAGAGAAGTGGTAGCTATCATGATCTCTGTAACATTTGAAATTTTATTTAAAACTACTATTTAAAACTACTAAGCTTTCGTCAACCCTTTTTGACTTCATCAGAGTGTAAAATCCCCATAGAAGAGATGCTTGCTTTTATGTAATGTCTATCAATTTAGTCTTTGCCCGCGTACCAGTGCAAAGTTAACGAAAGCTTAGTAGTTTTAAATAGTAGTTTTAAATAAAATTTCAAACGTTCCGGAGATCATGATGGCTGTCGCTTCTTTATCTATCTATCTATCTATCTATCTATCTATCTATCTATCTATCTATCTATCTATCTATCTATCTATCTATCTATCTATCTATCTATCTATCTATCTATCTATCTATCTATCTATCTATCTATCTATCTATATACACACACACACATATATACACACAGAGACAGATACAGACAGTCAGACATATCTACACACATACAGAACCACACACACACACACACACACACTAGTTCTTCTTTAAGAACCAGAAGATACTTATATTCTCAGATGTAATGTGTAGTTCAGCCATTATCAAATTGCTATTTATTAAATAGAATTCTGTACATTGACTGATCACATTCTTACATTCCTGCCATCTGAAGTGATGTCCCGGTGCCTGGAAGCTGTGCGGATCTGGATGGGGAGAAACCAACTCAGGCTCAACCCTTCCAAGACGGAGTGGCTGTGGTTCCCAGCGTCTCGATATAGTCAGATGATTCCATCTCTGACTATCGGGGGCAAGTCTCTAGCCCCCGCCGAAAGGGCTCGCAATCTGGGTGTCCTCCTGGATCCACAGCTGTCCTTAGAGGACCATCTGACAGTTGTGACCAGGGCGGCCTTTTATCAGGTCCGCCTGATACGCCAGTTGCGGCCCTTTCTGGATCGGGATTCCCTGTGCACAGTCACCCATGCCCTGGTCATGTCGCGTCTGGACTACTGTAATGCTCTCTACATGGGGCTCCCCATGAAGAGCACCCGGAGGCTCCAACTGATCCAGAATGCGGCCGCGCGGGTGGTTTCGGGGGCTAATTGGCGCTCCCATATAACACCCCTCCTGGCGAGCTGCACTGGCTTCCGGTGGTCTACCGGGTGCGCTTCAAGGTGCTTGTTACTACCTTTAAAGCGCTCCATGGCATTGGACCTAGGTATCTCCGAGACCGCATGCTGCCACAAACTGCCTCCCATCGACCAGTGCGCTCCCACAGAGAGGGCCTCCTCGGGGTGCCATCAGCCAAGCAGTGTAGGCTGGTGACGCCCAGGAGGAGGGCCTTCTCTGTGGGAGCACCCACCCTCTGGAATCAGCTCCCTCCAGACTTAAGAACAATTCACGACCTGTCCACCTTCCGCCGTGCCCTCAAGACACATTATTTTTATCAAGCCGGGCTGGCGTGAAAAAGTTTTTGGGTTTTTTAAAAATTTTAAGATTTTACTAAATTTTAATTATATTAAATTAGGGCCATATTGAATATTTTATTTTAAATGTATTTTAATGTTTTTTACTTGGTTTAAATGTATTTTAATGTTTTTTACTTCGCTGTTCACCGCCCTGAGTCCCCTGGAGAAGGGCGGTATATAAATTTAATAAATAAATAAATAAATAAATAAATCTCATTCCTATATGGTCCTCATTTCAAAAAGCAAAACACACTTGGACATACCAAGGAGGAATGGGAAGAGAAAAGGTCATATGACTCATAGGACTGACAATCAACGCAACCTACAGAGCACTCTTACTCTTTTTTCCATGATAATGATGTTGCAGTCAGACTTCGATGATACTGTGCAAATACGACAAAGGAAACAAAAGAAAGAGAAGAGAAAGAAGAAGCAAATAGCAAGCTATGCATCTTCTGAATGCAAGTAACAATTCTAATGTCTAGTGCTACTTCTTCTTGACCTGGAAGAGTAGCTTGTTCCTCCCTGCAGAGAAGAACAGCCTGGAGAAAGCATTAAGTTATCTCAATCCATTCATGTCAATGCATAAAGTTTCCTCAGGCAAAGGCCCAGGGGTTTTTCATACTTCCTCCTTTGCTTCCTCTCACTGTGATCTTCGTGCACAGTAATATGTGGCTGAGTCTGCAGCTGTCAGGGACCTCATGGTCAAATAATATTCATTGCGGGAAGAATCGGCTGTCAAGGTTGTTCGGCTTTGGAGGGATGAGGCATAGTATGTCCTCCAGTTACTACCATCCCAGTCTATCTGGCCCACCCATTCCAATCCTTTTCCTGGAGCCTGGCGGATCCACTCCCACCATGCTTTCTCGATGGAGATTCCTGTCACTTTGCATGTCAATTTGGAGGATCCTCCAGGGCTCACTGATCCTGGTCCAGATTCCACAAGTTGGACGGTGGAGTGGACATCTAAATGAATGACAAAGCAGGAATTTAGAACACAACCTTGCTTTTGTTTTATCTCATTGTTCAGGTCTATCTGGAATATACTCACACACAGGAGCGGCTACTAAGCAAAGAAGAAGGATGGCAAGATCCATTGGGGAGCAAGGAAAGCTCATTTCCTTTAGAGCAATGACAGCTTTGGCTCTGTGATGCCCTTTTGTGTGTTTGTGATTATTTAAAGGAGAAACAGCCCAGTGGCTTCATTTGCATATGAGTTTCATGTGGAAGTTAAAACCAGTTTATATAAGAAAGTTAGGATAAGTCAGTCATTCAGTCCTATCCCAGAACTTTACTTTGACTCTGGCATTCACAGCTGAAAATAATACCTGTGACTAACTAACAAGGACAGGAGGTTCAGCCAGAGTGCCATTATTGTTGAAAAGATTGGAGGATTCTTATTGAAGGGAAAACATTCAGACAAGCACTCAATGTTCAGTTTTTGAATGCAGAAGGAGAGGAGGAAGATATGGTTCCCATGAAGAGGAAGCTGTCACTGAATTTACGTAGCCCTCAGGATAAAAGAGACCCACGCTGATTTTACCTCCTAGAGGGCCTTCATCCTCCATCGTAGGCGTGACTGAAAGCGTCGCAATATGTGTTGAAGTATATTTATTTTAGAAACATGTGAAGCCACAGGTTGATTTTCTCAGAAGGAAAATCATATGTTGAAAATTCAATCTGCCTCAGCATTGGAGCATTTTGGGAACTTTATTGCTGGTAGATAACATGCTGTATTGTTCTCTGAATGATGGAGATGTAACTCACATTTATTGGAAATATTTCCCACATTTGCAAGTAAAGAAACAGAGTCAGAATTGAAATCCGTATTTAATCAGAGTCCCATAAGTGTTCACCTATCAATGATAGTTTCTTACCTTGTAACAATTTTTAGATGCTTCTCAATATATGGTTATTGTTGTAGTTTGGAATCTGAAGCATCTATTCATTTTTCCTTCTCTCTCTCATGCTTCAAATTTACTAAAATTTACTAAAAATATGACTTATACTTTTGCGTATGCTCTCCTTCCCCAATCTTTGGGACAATCGGCTACTTTTCCTGACCTGATCAATAGTGTAGAGCCATTTCCAATGGATGGATGAATTCTTTAGTTCACTCTGTGCCCAGCCAAAGGTTCAGATAGGTTGAATTCAGCACATGAAATTGCCCTTGGAAGTTAATCGGAAGTTATTGCATGGTTTGCAAAATTGGCATCATATGTACCCACTGGGAAGCACACCAGGATTATCTGGGGTTAGACATCGAGGAAAAAGTTAAGCCATTCAAAACAGAGCAGCCAATACCCAGTTCCACAGCCTGTCCATTAGAATATGATGGTTAATAACTATTTGGTGTTTGTTGTTGTTTCCACTGCTTGCACAACATTTTCCCTTTCCTTCCGATTCCCTTTTGATTCCCTTCCTCAGCAATAGCAATCTCTGTGCGATGATTCTCCAATACACTTCTAGGTTTGTTCCATGCAATATATTTTTTCATGTTTCTATCATCCCCATCCGTAGTTACGAAGAAATCAAGAGGGCAGGCAGTGAACGAAGAGAGAGAGAAACTGTTTCAAACATCTCAAGCATGGTCTGCAAATGAAAAAGGAAGAAAGGGAATTTTATTTTGGAGCTATAAAAAGAATTATGAGAAAACCTCTTGGGGAAGGAGGGTCTCCAGGGACCTCTTGAGTGACAGTTGGGAAGCAGCAGAGGAAACCACCAGGCTAACAGATGAAACCACACTTTTATTTGTGTTAAGTGGAGAATTTCATTTTGTTAGACACTGCTGCCCTCTTGTTCAAAGCAAGTAGAAGGGGCCCATCAGACTCAGGTTCTGAAGAGACCTTCATTATATATGTAAGACTATCAAGCTTGGGACAAAAATTCTGATCTCCAGGAGTTTTCCAGGCTGAAAGAAATGAGCTCAATAGCCCCACCTCAAGAAACAAATAAAAGTAAAACAATGAGATATATTTTGTTGAGGTTATGTATTTATGAAATGAATATACACCATGGAATGTGGCGTTGCTGTTCGATACTATAGAGCCAATAAACAGAAGTCTTCAAAGTGTTAAATATAATTTACTTAAATATATTAGCAAAAGGTCAAAACAAACAGTCCACGAAGAATCTTTCTTTAACTTATCTTCTTTTGCAATATACAGACACAAAGTCTAACTCTTAGCATTAGCTATTAATCAACTCTTAGCACTTAGCTATTAATCAACTCTTAGCTCTTAGCTAATAATCTTTTGTAGATAAAGTTTTCAGCAAACAATGCAGTAGAAACCTTGAACTTCTTTTGGTAGCATCCAGACATAAAGTCAAACACAGAGTCTTCAGTCTTCAGTAACCAGATGCAGGAGTATGAGTGAGTAGAAGCAATCAATCAATCACTAAGCACATGGCAAACAGCCCACTGATGCCCACGCAGCACATGGCACACAGCCCACTGATGCCCACGGCACACAGCCCACTGATGCCCACACAGCACACGGCACACAGCACACTGACACCCATGGTACACAGCCCACTGACGCCCACACAGCACACGGCACACAGCACACTGATGCCCAAATTACTCAAGCTAACCTGTTCTCTTTTATAATTATAAGCAAGCCTACAATGCTTACAATTTAAAGCAATACCACTTTTTTATATAAACATAGATTAGTGGTTTATTTATACATTAGTAACCCAATCAGTTTTAAACATAGTACTGACATAAATACATAACCCCAACATATTTATTCACTTGGAATCAGTCTCCAGAAAGTGTAGTTATGAAAATATTTAATATATCCATTTAATCGGTGTAAGCACCCTTTTCCTTAGAACTAGCAGAGATGCATACTCTTAGATGTAATGTGTAGTTCAGCCCTGATGAAACCGCTATCAGTAATGTAGAACTCTCTAAAGTGACTCATCTGATTCTTTGTGTTCCTACTATCTCACTTCCACATTGAGCTTGTTTGAAAACCAGTACACACCTGGGTATACTGAGGATGAATGGCAAAGGTTTACATGACTCTTAGGAGGTGTTCATCAACCCAACTCCCAGGGCAATATATCTCTAAATCCTTGTCCATGACAAAGGTGTTGCAGCCAGTTCTTGAGAAAACTCTGGCAATAGGGAAAGAGAAACAAAAGAAAGAGAAAAGAAAGACGATGCTTGCTATTTGCTGTTTGCAATAGGAGCAACTACTCTGAAGTCTAGTACGACTCCTTGTTGAGCTGGAATAGCAGTTTGTTCAACTCTGCAGAGAACAGTGACCTGAAAGAAGAAATAAATTATCTCAATCCATTCATCTGAATGCATAGAATTTCTTCAGGCAAAAGCCCAGAAGTTTTTCACACTTCCTCCTTTGCTTTCCCTCACTGTGACCCTCCTGCACAGTAATATGTGGCTGAATCTGCAGCTGCCAGGGACTTCATTGTCAGATAAAATTCATTGAGGGAGTCATCGACTGTCAAGGTTGTTCGACTTTGGAGGGATGAGGCATAGACTGTACTCCAGTTTTCATCATCATCAACCCAGGCTGTGCCAGCCACCCATTCCAATCCTTTTCCTGGAGCCTGGCGGATCCATGCCAAGTAAATATTCTCGATGGATTCCCCTGTCACTTTGCAAGTTAATCTAAAGGATCCTCCAGGGCTCACTGTTCCTGGCCCAGATTCCACAAGTTGGACAGTGGAGTGGACATCTAAACAAATGACAAAGCAGGAATTATTACACAACTCTGCTTTTGTTTTATCTCATTGTTAAGGTCTACCAGGAAGATACTCACACAGAGGAGCTGCTACTAAGCAAAGAAGGAGAATGACAAGATCCATTGGGCATTGAGAAATGCAACCCTTCCTTTAGACCAATGAGAGCTTTGGGTCTGTGATTCTGCTTTGTGTGTTTGTGATTATTTAAAGGAGAAGCAGCTCACTGACTTCATTTGCATCTGGTTTTCATGGGAAAGTTAAAACCAGTTTATAAGAAAGGTAGGCTGAGTCTATCAAAGAGTCCTTGCACTGAAGATGCACTTTGAGTATGGTTTCACATCTACAACCCCAACTATTTGTCCTGTTTTAATTTAGGTAAATTTATGATAGCATTATTAAATGAACGGCTAAGAATGAAATAAGAGAGAAAGAGTCAGGAATGAGTAGACTGATTTAGATTTATTATTAGAGTTAATTGGAAGTTATTGCATGGTTTGCAAAATTGGCATAATATGTACCCACTGGGAAGCACACCAGGATTATCTGGGGTTAGACATCAAGGAAAAAGTTAAGCCATTCAAAACAGACCAGCCAATACCCAGTTCCACAGCCTGTCCATCAGAATATGATGGTTGACACCTATTTGGTGTTTGTTGTTTTTTCCACTGCTTGCACAATATTTTCCCTTTCCTTCCAATTCCCTTTTGATTCCCTTCCTCAGCAATAGCAATCTCTGTGCGATGATTCTCCAATACACTTCTAGGTTTGTTCCATGCAATATATTTTTTTCATGTTTCTATCATCCCCATCTGTAGTTACGAAGAAATCAAGAGGGCAGGCAGTGAACGAAGAGAGAGGAAATGTTTCAAACATCTCAAGCATGGTCTGCAAATGAAAAAGGAAGAAAGGGAATTTTATTTTGGAGCTATAAAAAGAATTATGAGAAAACCTCTTGGGGAAGGAGGGTCTCCAGAGACCTCTTGAGTGATCATTGGGAAGCAGCAGAGGAAACCACCAGGCTAACAGATGAAACCACATTTTCATTTGTGTTAAGTGGAGAATTTCATTTTGTTAGACACTGCTGCCCTCTTGTGCAAAGCAAGTAGAAGGGACCCATCAGGCTCAGGTTCTGAAGAGACCTTCATTATATATGTAAGACTATAAAGCTTGGGACAAAAATTCTGATCTCCAGGAGTTTTCCAGACTGAAAGAAATGAGCTCAATAGCCCCACCTCAAGAAACAAATAAAAATAAAACAATACGATATATTTATTCACTTGGAATCCGTCTCCAAAAAGGTTAGATATGAATATATTTATTATATCCATTTAATTGGTGTAAGCATTCTTTTCCTTAGAACTAGCAGAGATGCATACTCTTAGATGTAATGTGTAGTTCAGCCCTGATGAAACCGCTATCAGTAAAGTAGAACTCTCTACTTTAAGGAAAGCTCGTTTCCTGTAGAGCAATGACAGCTTTGGCTCTGTGGTGCCCTTTTGTGTGTTTGTGATTATTTAAAGGAGAAACAGCTCAGTGGCTTCATCTCCATATGAGTTTCATGTGGAAGTTAAAACCAGTTTATGAGAAAGTTAGGTTAAGTCAGTCGATCAGTCCTATCCCAGAACTTTACTTTGACTGTGGTATTCACATCTAGAGCTCCAACTATTTGACCTGGTTTAATTTAAACAAATTTATGAGAACATTACTAACTTAAGGGCTAAGAAATATGGGTGGTGAATTGAGAGAGGATCAGGAATGAGTAGATTGAGTAAATATTCACGTATATTGAGGATGAAATTGAAGGATGGAGCTGCTTACATGAAAATAGAAAGGGAGGCTCATTCCTATAGAGTGAATGGATGAAGGTTGAAGTGCTGAATGATGACATGAAGAAAAAATCCAAATTAATTAAGTTGTATATTGTCCCAAAAGCAAATTTCAGTGCTGCTCAGAGAAATGGGAAGTTTTTGGTTGGCTTCACATATACTTCCTCTCACTGTGTCTCTCGCACAGTAATAGATGGCCGTGTCCTCTGGTTTGAGGCTGTTCATTTGCAGATACAGCTGGCTTTTGGCATCATCCCTGGAGATGGTGAAGTGCCCCTTCACTTTGTCAGAGTAGAAAATATATGAAGTCCATATACGTGCCACCCATTCGAGTCCTTTTCCAGGAGCCTGTCTCACCCACTCCATGTAATAGCTGCTGAAGGTGAATCCGGAGGCTTGGCAGGAGAGATGGAGGGACTCCCCAGGTCTTCTCCAGACTCCACCAACTGGACCTCAGATTGAACACCTAGAAATAAAGGTGGTTTAGTAAGACATCCTGCAGTTAAATACAAGAAACTGAGGTATAAGCCCTCTCTTTGGAGGAGAAAATAATACCTCTGAGGACAACTAACAAGGACACGAGGTTCAGCCAGAGTGCCATTATTGCTTCTTCAAAAGATTGGAGGATTCTTACTGATGGGAAAACAACCACTCAACATTTGCTTTTTGAGTGCAGAAGGACAGCAGGAAGATATGGGTCCATTGAACAGGAAGCCGTCACTGAATTTACATAGCCCTGAGGATAAAAGAGACACAGGGCACTTTGACTTTCTAGAGTGCCTTCATCCTCCACTGTAGACATGACTGAAAATGTCCCAACATCAATTAAAGTATATTTATTTTCATCCTTAAGAAACATGTGAAACAACATGTTCATTTTGTCAGAACGAAAGTCATATCTTCAAAATACAATGTGCTCCATCATATGAGCATTTGGAGAACCTTACTGCTGGTAGACAACTGATGGCCTTGTTCTCTGCATGAGGGAGATGTAAATCACATTTACTGGAATTTTTTCCCACATTTGCAAGTAAAGAAACAGAGTCAAAATTGAAATCCATATTTTAGTTAGAGTCCCCTAATAGTTCATCTATCAATGATGGTTTCTTACCTTGTAACAATGTTTAGATGCTTCCCAATATATGGTTATTGTTGTAGTTTGGAATTGGAAGCATCTATTCATTTTTCCTTCTCTCTCTCATGCTTCAAATTTACTATTTTTATACTAATACAGAAGCAAAAAACATGACTTATGCTTTTGTATATGCTCTGCCTTCCCCAATCTTTGGGACAATCAGCTACTTTTCCTGACCTGATCAATAGTGTAGAGCCATTTCCAATGGACAGATGGATTCCTTAGTTCACTCTGTGCCCAGCCAAAGGTTCGGATAGGTTGAATTCAGCACATGAAATTGCTCTTGGAAGTTAATTGGAAGTTTTATTTATTTATTTTATTTATTTATTTGTCAAACATGTATAGTAGTAATTTGTATAAACATAAGTAAAAAGTAACGATAAAAGAGGACAATAGGACAGTAGGACAGGGACGGTATAGGCACGCTGGTGCGCTTATTCACGCCTCTTACAGACCTCTTAGAAATGAGGAGAGGTCGACTGTAGACAGTCTAAGGTTAAAGTTTTTGGGGTTTGGGGAAGAAACCACAGAGTCAGGTAGTGCATTCCAGGCATTGATCACTCTGTTGCTGAAGTCGTATTTTCTGCAGTCGAGTTTGGAGCGCTTTACATTTAGTTTGAATCTATTACGTGCTCGTGTATTGTTGCGGTTGAAGCTGAAGTAGTCATTAACAGGAAGGACATTTTGGTATATGATTTTATGAACTACATTTAGATCAGATCGGAGGCGACGTAGTTGTAAATTGTCTAATCCCAGTATTTCAAGTCTGGTGGAATAAGGTATTTTGTTGTGTGCAGAGGAGTGAAGGACTCTTCTTGTGAAATATTTCTGGACTCTCTCGATTGTATTTATGTCTGATATGCAGTGCGGGTTCCAGACAGGTGAGCTGTATTCCAGAATTGGTCTAACAAATGTTTTGTATGCTCTGGTTAGTAATGTAATGTTGCCCGAGAAGAAGCTACGCAAGATTAGATTAACAACTCTTAGTGCCTTTTTGGCAATGTTGTTACAATGGGCTCTAGCACTTAGGTCGTTGGATATGAGTACTCCAAGGTCTTTGACAGAGTGAGGGTCATCTACAAGTTCGTTTCCTCCAAGTTTGTATTTTGTATTCTGATTTTTTTTGCCAATGTGTAAGACAGAGCATTTGTTGGTTGAGATTTGAAGTTGCCAGTTGTTTGACCATTCTGCTACATGGTCAAGGTCTTTTTGAAGGGTAGCAACATTGTCGGTGGTGTTAAATAGTTTAACATCATCAGCAAAGAGAACGCAGTTGCTTATAATATGATCACAAAGATCGTTTATGTAGAGTATGAAGAGTGTTGGTCCTAGAACACTGCCTTGAGGGACACCACTGTTGACAGGAGATGGATTTGATATGGCACTTCCTATTTTGACCACTTGTTGTCTGTTAGACAGGAACGCAGTTATCCAATCATGTAGGGGTCCAGAAATGCCATAGGATTTTAGTTTCAGAAGTAGTTTGTCGTTAGTGCATGGGTTGCAAAATTGGCATCATATGTACCCACTGGGAAGCACACCAGGATTATCTGGGGTTAGACATCGAGGAAAAATTTAAGCCATTCAAAACAGAGCAGCCAATACCCAGTTCCACAGCCCGTCCATCAGAATATTATGGTTGATAGGCATTTTGTGTTTGTTGTTGTTTCCACTGCTTGCACAACACTTTCCCTTTCCTTCCAATTCCCTTTTGATTCCATTCCTCAGCAATCGCAATCTCTGTGCGATGATTCTCCAATACACTTCTAGGTTTGTTCCATGCAATATATTTTTTTCATGTTTCTATCATCCCCATCTGTAGTTACGCAGAAATCAAGAGGGCAGGCAGTGAATGAAGAGAGAGGAACTGTTTCAAACATCTCAAGCATGGCCTGCAAATGAAAAAGGAAGAAAGGGAATTTTATTTCGGAGCTATAAAAAGAATTATGAGAAAGCCTCTTGGGGAAGGAGGGTCTCCAGAGACCTCTTGAATGATCATTGGGAAGCAGCAGAGGAAACCACCAGGCTAACAGATGAAACCACACTTTCATTTGTGTTAAGTGGAGAATTTCATTTTGTTAGACACTGCTGCCCTCTTATTCAAAGCAAGTAGAAGGGGCCCATCAGGCTCAGGATCTAAAGAGACCTTCATTATATATGTAAGACTATAAAGCTTGGGACAAAAATTCTGATCTCCAGGAGTTTTCCAGACTGAAAGAAATGAGCTCAATAGCCCCACCTCAAGAAACAAATAAAAGCAAAACAATGCAATATATTTTGTTGAGGTTATGTATTTATGAAATGAATACACGCAACGGAATGTGGCGTTGCTGTTCGATAACTATAGAGCCAATAAACAGAAGTCTTCAAAGTGTTAAATATAATTTACTTAACTATATTAGCAAAACATCAAAACAAACAGTCCATGAAGAATCTTTCTTTAACTTATCTTCTTTTGCAATATACAGACACAAAGTCTAACTCTTAGCACTTAGCTATTAATCAACTCTTAGCACTTAGCTTTTAATCTTTTGTAGATAAAGTCTTTAGCAAACAATGCAGTAGAAACATTGAACTTCTTCTTTTGGTAGCGTCCAGACACAAAGTCAAACACAGAGTCTTCAGTCTTCAGTAACCAGATGCAGGAGTATGAGTGAGTAGAAGCAATCAATCAATCACTAAGCACACAGCACACAGCCCACTGACGCCCACACAGCACACGGCACACAGCCCACTGATGCCCACACAGCACACGGCACACAGCCCACTGATGCCCACACAGCACACTGACGCCCAAATTACTCAAGCTAACCTGTTCTCTTTTATAATCATCAGCAAGCCTACAATGCTTACTATTTAAAGCAATACCACTTTTTTATATAAACATAGATTAGTGCTTTATTTATACATTAGTAACCCAATCAGTTTTAAACATAGTACTGACATAAATACATAACCCCAACATATTTATTCACTTGGAATCAGTCTCCAGAAAGTTTAGTTATGAAAATATTTACTATATCCATTTAGTTGGTGTAAGCACCCTTTTCCTTAGAACTAGCAGAGATGCATACTCTTAGATGTAATGTGTAGTTCAGCCCTGATGAAACCGCTATCAGTAATGTAGAACTCTCTAAAGTGACTCATCTGATTCTTTGTGTACCTACTATCTCACTTCCACACTGAGCTTGTTTGAAAACCAGTACACACCAGGGTATACTGAGGATGAATGGCAAAGGCTTACATGACTCTTAGGAGGTGTTCATCAACCCAACTCCCAGGGCAATATATCTCTAAATCCTTGTCCATGACAAAGGTGTTGCAGCCAGTTCTTGAGAAAACTGTGGCAATAGGGAAAGAGAAACAAAAGAAAGAGAAAAGAAAGACGATGCTTGCTATTTGCTGTTTGGAATACGAGCAGCTATTTTGAAGTCTAGTACTACTCCTTGTTGAGCTGCAATAGTAGTTTGTTCCACTCTGCAGAGAACAGCAACCTGAAAGAAGAAATAAATTATCTCAAACCATTCATCTGAATGCATACAATTTCTTCAGACAAAAGCCGAGAAGTTTTTCACACTTCCTCCTTTGCTTTCTCTCACTGTGACTCTCCTGCACAGTAATATGTGGCTGAATCTGCAGCTGCCAGGGACTTCATTGTCAAATAAAATTCATTGAGGGAGGCATCGACTGTCAAGGTTGTTCGACTTTGGAGGGATGAGGCATAGACTGTACTCCAGTTTTCATCATCATCAACCCAGGCTGTGCCAGCCACCCATTCCAATCCTTTTCCTGGAGCCTGGCGGATCCATGCCAAGTAAATATTCTCGATGGATTCCCCTGTCACATTGCAAGTTAATCTAAAGGATCCTCCAGGGCTCACTGTTCCTGGCCCAGATTCCACAAGTTGGACAGTGGAGTGGACATCTAAACAAATGACAAAGCAGGAATTATTACACAACTCTGCTTTTGTTTTATCTCATTGTTAAGGTCTACCAGGAAGATACTCACACAGAGGAGCTGCTACTAAGCAAAGAAGGAGAATGACAAGATCCATTGGGCAGTGAGAAATGCAACCCTTCCTTTAGACCAATGAGAGCTTTGGGTCTGTGATTCTCCTTTGTGTGTTTGTGATTATTTAAAGGAGAAGCAGCTCAGTGACCTCATTTGCATCTAGTTTTCATGGGAAAGTTAAAACCACTTTATAAGAAAGCTAGGTTGAATCTATCAAAGAGACCTTGCACTGAAGATGTACTTTGAGTATGGTTTCACACCTACATAATATGTCTTTTGATAACTATTTTGTGTTTATTATTGTTTCCACTGCTTGCAAAACAATTTCCCATTCCTATCAATTCCCTTCCAATTACTTTCCAAATCCCTTCCGATTTTCCTTCTGATTCCTTTCTGGTTCCCTTCCTTTCCCTTTTCCCTTCCTTTCCCTTCATCAGCATTCACAGTTTCTGTGTGAGCACTCACCAGTGTTATTGTTTGTTTGTTTGTTTGTTTGTTTGTTTGTTTGTTTGTTTGTTTATTTTTGTCAAGTACGTGTTGGTAATATATATAACATTCTTTATATACATAAGATGGGTACTGATAAGGGGGAACATTAGGACAGGAATGGTAGGCACACTGGTGCACTTATGCACACCCCTTACTGACCTCTTAGGAATCGGGTGAGGTCAACAGTGGACAGTCTAAGGGTTAAGTTTTGGGGGTTTGGTGACAAAACCACAGAGTCAGGTAGTGAGTTCCAGGCATTTACCACTCTGTTGCTAAAGTCGTATTTTCTACAGTCAAGTTTGGAGCGGTTCACTTTGAGTTTGTATCTGTTGTGTTCTCATGTATTGTTGTGGTTGAAGCTGAAGTAGTCGTTGACAGGAAGGACATTGTAGCAGATAATTTTATGAGCTATGCTTAGGTTGTGCCGAAGGCGACGTAGTTCTAAGCTTTCTAAGCCCAGGATTTCAAGTCTGGTTGCGTAAGGTATTCTGTCGCAAGTAGAGGAGTGGAGGACTCTTCTCGTAAAGTATCTCTGGACACATTCTAATGTATTTATGTCCAATATGCAGTGTGGGTTTCCAGACAGATGAGCTGTATTCAAGGATTGAAGGAGGGTCTCCAGGGATGTATTGAATGATAATTCAGAAGCAGCAGAGGAAACCACCAGGCTAACAGATGAAACCACACTTTTAGTTGTGTTAAGTGGAGAATGTCAGTTTGTTAGACACTGCTGCCCTCTTGTGAAAAGCAGGTAAAAGAGAGCCATCAGGCGCAGGATCTGAAGAGACCTTCATTATATAGGTATGAAAATGTGGATTGGGAGAATGTTTCTGATCTCCAGGAGTTCTCCAGAGTTTGCAGAATGAATAGAATGAGCTCCAAAGCCCACCTCAAGGTGTAGAGTAAATAAAAATAAAATAATACTGTTAATACCAATAATTGGTACTAGTCTTCATAAATATTTATTCTGTGAACATTTAATATATCCATTTAATGATAAAAATATACATACCATATTTGTGTATGTATGTGTATGTGTGTGTGTGTATACACATGCACACACACAGACACACACACAAACACAAATATATATATCAGCCATCAGGCTCAGGATCTGAAGAGACCTTCATTATATAGGTATGAAAATATGGATTTGTCCTAAAAATGTGAGTTATAGATAAAGAAGCGATAGCCATCACGATCTCCGAAACGTTTGAAATTTTATTTAAAACTACTATTTAAATTTTATTTAAAACTACTATTTAAAACTACTAAGCTTTCGTCAACCGTATGCATCTTCTGAATACGAGTAGCTACTCTAAAGTCTAATGCTACTTCTTCTTGACCCTGCAGAGAAGAACAGCCTGGAGAAAGAATTAAGTCATCTCAATCCATTCATGTGAATGCAATAAAGTTTCCTCAGACAAAGGCCCAGAGGTTTTTCACACTTCCTCCTTTGCTTTCTCTCACTGTGATCCTCGTGCACAGTAATATGTGGCTGAGTCTGCAGCTGTCAGGGACCTCATGGTCAAATAATATTCATTGCGGGAAGAATCAGCTGTCAAGGTAGTTCGGCTTTGGAGGGATGAGGCATAGTCTGTCCTCCAGTTACTACCAGACCAGTCTATCTGGCCCACCCATTCCAATCCTTTTCCTGGAGCCTGGCGGATCCACTCCCACCATGCATTCTCGATGGAGTATCCCGTCACTTTGCATATTAATTTGAAGGATCCTCCAGGGCTCACTGATCCTGGTCCAGATTCCACAAGTTGGATGGTGGAGTGGACATCTAAATGAATGACAAAGGAGGAATTAGAACACAACCCTGCTTTTGTTTTATCTGATTGTTCAGGTCTATCTGGAAGATACTCACAGCCACTGAGGAAAGAATTAAACATTCTAAACAGCCCCATGAAAACCCCACTCCACAGCTGATCTACCTCAATGCGATGGTTGGTATCCAATTCTGCATTTGCTGTTCTCTCCATTGCATTTATTACATTTTTTTTCATTCCTTCCAATTCCCTTCTGATTCCTTTCCACTTCCCTTCCCTTCCCGATTCTTCCTGCCCACCCCGTCCTCAGCACGATGTAAGAACGGACCAATACACCTGCTTGGTTTGTTCCATGCAAATCTCTGCATGTTTCTGTCATTCCCAACCATAGTTATGAATGAAAAAAGAGGGCAGGCAGTGAACCAAAAGGGGGAAACTGTTTCAAACATACGAAGCTTGGCCTGCAACTGAAAAAGGAAGGAAGAGTTTTTTATCAGAGAGAGAGAGAGGGAAAGAGAGAGAGAGAGTGAGGGAGGGAGGGAGGGAGGGAGGGAGAGGGAGAGGGAGAGGGAGAAGGGGACAGAGAGAGAGAAAGAGAGGGAGAGAGAGAGAGAAAGAGAGAGAGGGAGGGAGGGAGATGGAGAGGGAGAGAGGGAGGGAGGGAAGGAGAGAAAGAGAGAGAGAGAAAGAGAGAGAGGAAGGGAGGGAGGGAGAGAGAGAGGGAGAGGGGGAGGGGGGAGGGAGAGAGTGAGAGTGAGAGGGAGGGAGAGAGAGAGAGAGAGAGAAGAAGAGGGAGGGAGGGAGGAGAGGGGGGAGGGAGGGAGAGATATGGAGTGAGGGAGAGAGAGAGAGAGAGAAGGAGAGAGAGGGAGGGAGAGGGGGAGGGGGAGGGGGGAAGGGAGGGAGGGAGAGAGAGAGAGAGATGGAGGGAGGGAAGGAGGGAGAGAGTGAGAGTGAGAGGGAGGGAGGGAAGGAGAGGGAGAGGGAGAGGGAGAGGGAGAGAGAGAGAGAGAGAGAGAGAGAGAGAGAGAGAGAGAGAGAGAGAGAGAGAGAGAGAGAGAGAGAGAGAGAGAGAGAGATTGGGGGGGTATTATAGAAAATCTCTTGTGGAAGGAGGGTCTCCAGGGACCTATTCAATGATAATTCGGAAGGAGCAGAGGAAACCATCTGGCTAACAGCTGAAACCACACTTTTATTTGTGTTAAGTGTAGAATATCATTTTGTTGAACGCTGCTGCCCCATTTTGCTAAAGCAGATAGAAGGGAGCCATCAGGTTCAGAGTTGAAGAGACCTTCATTATATAGGTATGAAAATGTGGATTGGGACAATGTCTCTGGTCTCCAGGAGTTCTCCAGAGTTTGCAGAATAAATGGAATGAGCTCAATGGAATAGAATGAGCTCAATAGCCCACCTCAAGATATTCAGTTAATAAAATTAAAATACCGGAGTATAAGACGCACCTTAGTTTTTGGGGAGGAAAATAGGGGAAAACAATCTGCCTACCAGGTATTCATCTGCCTAGCGTCCTTAGTCTGGTCAGCTTCAGCACATTATTTTATCCCCTGGTTAGGACTTTAAAAAACCTTCTTCTGAGAGAGTAACAATGAAAGAGCCTGCAAGCCAGTAAGAGCTGGGAAGATAGTTAGCACCTGGTTAGGGCTAGAAAATAACTTACTCGGAGCAAGTAGAGCAATGAAAAACAACCCTGCAAAGACTTAGGGCTGGAAAAACAGTCTTCTGAGAGAGTAACAATGAAAGAGCCTGCAAGTAAGAGCTGGGAAGATCTGTTAGCACCTAGTTAAGGCTGGAAAAAAAAGCTACATTCGAAGTATAAGACGCACCCAAATTTTCAGCCACTTTTAGGGAGGAAAAAGGTGCGTCTTATACTCCAAAAATATGGTAATACATACACAAACTTACACACAAACATACACAAACAAACACACACTTTTTTATATTAAGAACCAGGAGGTAATCATATTCTCGGATGTAAAGTGTAGTTCAGCCATTATCAAAGTGCTATTTATGAAATAGAATTCTGTAGATTGACTGATCGCATTCTTCCATTCCTGCCCTCTCATTCCTATATGGTCCTCATTTCAAAACCGAAACACACATGGAAACACCAAGGAGAAGTTGGAAGAGAAGAGGTCACAAGACTCTGACAACCAACCCAATTCAAAGAGCACTGCATCTTTTACTCTTTGTCCATGACAATGATGGTGCAGCCTGTCACGAGGTGATTTTCTGATCGTCAGCTGTACTCATATGTCAGACTTTATGACCCAGAGGTTCTTAGCAAACAGAGCAGTCACGTGAAGTGTGAACTGCGCCTATGCACATTCCTTCTGCTGCTAGTCCTTCATTGAGAAGGACGTGTATTTAGATTGCCAAGATGTAATTGTTAAGATTTAGTGTTTTTATATTCTTTTTATACTGAAATAAATAGCTTGCTATTTAGAATTTATACTCGTGCTTTATTTTATCAAGGATTGGTTTCCAAAGGAAAAGATTCATCACCTCTACGATTTATTTTCTAATGGCGTCACAGCCAGACCTCGAAAATACTGTGCAAATGTGACAAAGGAAACAAAAGAAAAAGAAGAGAAAGAAGAAGATAACAAGCTATGCATCTTCTGAATACGAGTAACTACTCTAGTGCTATTTCTTGTTGACTTGGAAGAGTAGCTTGTTCCTCCCTGCAGAGAAGAACAGCCTGGAGAAAGAATTAAGTCATATCAATCCATTCATGTGAATGCATAAAGTTTCCTCAGACAAAGGCCCAGAGGATTTTCACACTTCCTCCTTTGCTTTCTCTCACTGTGATCCTCGTGCACAGTAATATGTGGCTGAGTCTGCAGCTGTCAGGGACCTCATGGTCAAATAATATTCATTGCGGGAGGCATCAGCTGTCAAGGTTGTTCGGCTTTGGAGGGATGAGGCATAGTCTGTCCTCCAGTTACTACCATCCCAGTCTATCTCGCCCACCCATTCCAATCCTTTTCCTGGAGCCTGGCGGATCCACTCCCAGTATAGATTCTCGATGGAGTCTCCCGTTACTTTGCATGTTAATTTGAAGGATCCTCCAGGGCTCACTGATCCTGGTCCAGATTCCACAAGTTGGACGGTGGAGTGGACATCTAAATGAATAACAAAGCAGGAATTTAGAACACAACCTTGCTTTTGTTTTATCTCATTGTTCAGGTCTATCTGGAAGATACTCACACACAGGAGCGGCTACTAAGCAAAGAAGAAGGATGGCAAGATCCATTGGGGAGTAAGGAAAGCTCATTTCCTTTAGAGCAATGACAGCTTTGGCTCTGTGATGCCCTTTTGTGTGTTTGTGATTATTTAAAGGAGAAACAGCCCAGTGGCTTCATTTGCATATGAGTTTCATGTGGAACTTAAAACCACTTTATGAGAAAGTTAGGTTAAGTCAGTCGATCAGTCCTATCCCAGAACTTTACTTTGACTCTGGCATTCACATTCGCAGGTGAAAATAATACCTGTGAAGACAACTAACAAAGGACAGGAGGTTCAGCCAGTGTGCCATTATTGTTCAAAAGATTGGAGGATTCTTACTAATGGGAAACTCTTCAGACAACACCAACTATTTGTCCTGATTTAATTTAAATAAATTTATGAGAGCAATACTAACTTAAGAAACATGGGTGGTGAAATGAGAGAGGGTCAGGAAT